>JAVTVY010011739.1:0-55741 GCA_036873755.1 Hanleya hanleyi | reverse complement strand
CCTCCACTCACCTATCAGGTATTCTAAGCTCCATTATGATGAGGTAAGCATTAACAGCTACAACTGCCCTGATAATTGTACCAGTTTGTGCCCCTCCACTCATCTATCAGGAGTCCTGAGCTCCATTATAACGAGGTAAGCATTAACAGCTACAACTGCCCTGATAATTGTACCAGTTTGTGCCTCTCCACTCACCTATATCAGGTGTCTCAAGCTCCATTATGACGAGGTAAGCATTAACAGCCACAACTGCCCTGATAATTGTACCAGTTTGTGCCTCTCCACTCACCTATCAGGTGTCTCAAGCTCCATTATGACGAGGTAAGCATTAACAGCTACAACTGCCCTGATAATTGTACCAGTTTGTGCCCCTCCACTCACCTATCAGGTATTCTAAGCTCCATTATGACGAGGTAAGCATTAACAGCTACAACTGCCCTGATAATTGTACCAGTTTGTGCCCCTCCACTCACCTATATCAGGTGTCTCAAGCTCCATTATAACGAGGTAAGCATTAACAGCTACAACTGCCCTGATAATTGTACCAGTTTGTGCCCCTCCACTCACCTATCAGGTGTTCTAAGCTCCATTATAACGAGGTAAGCATTAACAGCTACAACTGCCCTGATAATTGTACCAGTTTGTGCCCCTCCACTCACCTATCAGGTATTCTAAGCTCCATTATGATGAGGTAAGCATTAACAGCTACACCTGCCCTGATAATTGTACCAGTTTGTACCCCTCCACTCACCTATCAGGTGTCCTAAGCTCCATTATGACAAGGTAAGCATTAACAGCCAAAACTGCCCTGATCATTGTACCAGTTTGTGCCCCACCACGTGACAGTGTCTTCTCAGCCAACACCTTCACCTTTGCCTGCTGAAGTTTAATGTATGCATAGCCACCAGTGTCATCTACCATCAATGGGCATGCTCTGCAATTGAATTATCTTTGGTAAAAACGCATAAAGTTTAGGGTGATATGCATAAATTTTTATATTTTCGTTCTTATATTCTTTATGCTTGGAGCATGTACTATAGCATATATTGAGATCATTAGTAAAGGGTCATAATTCTTTGAAAACTCACTGAATTGACTAAGAAAACCTGACAGTGCCCATCTGCAAGGTACTAATCATCTTCCATTAAGTTTTGAGGTTCTTCACCTGTTAGTATGGGAGATACAGTGTATGATGGTGGATAAAAGCCATTTATTATATACTTGGTGATGAGATAGTGAAAATTATCAATCAAATATTGGCGATATTTTCCCAGTGATGATATCAAAAATATCATCACTGTGATGATATGACAAATGACGTCACAGCGCACAAATACCTGTCACCGTGGTCATAGTGATAAGGCAATTGACCGATCGAACCTCCACAAGGTTTATGCGCCAAAGAAATACAAGCTAAATATTTGGGAAGGATTTGTATGTGATTATGCCTTATGATGACCAGATTATGACAGGAAATAAAGCAGAAATAGGCATGAAACGAATCAGAAATACCCGGTAGTGACAATGGAATCAGCTCGTAAAAGATCCAGAATAAAGTAGTACAACAGAAGTATATAATAAAAAGAAAATCAACTGTTTCTTGAAGAATACCATAAATATTTCATCTCGTGGGGTGAAACAATTGGCATTTTCTCACCCCACTCAATGAAATATTGATGGTATTCGTCAAGAAACAGTTGATATCCTCTATAACCCTGTGATATGTTGCATGATTATCCCTAATGCCCAATGTATCATATATGACACATGGATCATTTCATCAAATTCAGATTTCTAGCGGTATTCAGGCGGTATAGACATTATTAGGGACAAGATTACCATGATCATATTAAAAATTATTATGCCCTGCCCTGCCCTGCATATCCACAAAGTATGCAGTATTAACTTGACTGTATGTTATGGCCATCATGAAGCTGATCTTTGACCTCCAAATACTTTCACCTCTTTGCAGTCTCATGGTCAACATAATACTCCAAAGTATTTTGTGAACTGTCAAGATCAATAGAGCATACCTCAAAATAATATTTTTTCATGTACTGTGACCCTGACCGTTGACCTAATGCCTCCAAAATCAATAGGCTTATTCTGGTCAACAATCTTAAAGGGAACGTAAACTCTGGTGAAGCTTGCATGGCCAGTTAAAGCTTTTTCCTCATAGAATCCAAATCGTTTATCAGATATTTTTTTACAATTTTTTCAAAGCAGTACTAAACGTCTTAACTTCGTTACACTGGACGAACATAGAGGCCTCCATGTTCGAAGAATCGTGACGTCAGTGGACACTAGTTCTTCTGCCTCTGGAGGTAAAAACGCGTCAATTTGCAGAGGTGCAGTATTCGAGACCGTAGCTTACAAACATGAACGAGGATGACAGTGCGACGTGTCGGGATTACCTGGTACATTGTGACAGCCAAATGCAGAGCAGCCCGGCATCGTAGAATATCTGTTAGAATCAGGCTGTATTCTACATCAAAGCTAATCGATAACATTGCCTCTGTTAGTCAGGGAACGGATGAGTGCATGAAAACGACCATATTCGGCCATGTTATCTCGACACAGAGAATGTCCGATGACGTAGGAGATTATCGGCACAACTGAATTTTACGCTTTCCCATTGGATAAAAATCCTGCCCAAAACAAACATGGCGGCGCCCCCAAGAAATTCCAAATCACGGTATTTTCTATGTTTGTGTCTGTCTCATTCATTGGAAAAAAATGAGAAAAAATATTTGTCACGATTTTTTAAATCTATCGGGATTGTTGTATAATTCCCGCGGTGTTTTACCGCAGAGTTTACGTTCCCTTTAACATCAAAGTAGAGTATAACACAAAACATCACCTGGGAGAATTTCAAGGAAAAAGGACTGTCGTGAAGTTGACCTTTTACCCCCAAATAATCTGACCTCTTTGTAGCCACATGGTCAACATTTCTGTGAACATCACTAGAGGATACAGGTACCTCAAAATGTATTTTCTGTACTGTGACATTGACCTTTGACCCTAAAATAAATAGGTTTCTTGAGGTGAACACAGACAACACACCTGTGGACTTTCAAGAAGATCAGTGGAGAATAACTAGATATATCGTCCGGACAACCTTAAGCATATTGGGAGGTGAAAGTCAAACATAATGCCACTTCGACTAAAGTCAGTGTGGCATAAAAATAATATCAAACAGATGAATAAACGAGTTCCATATTCTGTCAACTGTAAATGTATGTTTCATGACCATACTTTTTCATGGAAATCCAGATATCAACAGGGTCCAATGTGTCTGGGCTGACAAGGCAAATACCCTCCTCTGTGGTTACTAGGAAACGGTCCCCAATGATCTCCAGATTCTTGATGAATGGGTAGAACTTTGGGCTTAGTGTGGAATGGGTCAGGTGGTTACAAATTAACCTGGAGAATAAAAAGACATGAACATACATGTGTACAGTTATATAAACATGTCATTTACATTGTACAAGTATTGAATAAAGGTAAGAGGATTACTGGTTTAGGAGAGTATATTTCATTCATTATTAAAACTGCAAATGTACTTAATTATTCAGTAATAAGACAAATCATGAAATAAAAACACGGGGTCACCATACTATCCTACATACATGTAGATATATTGTATCATTGGTATATGCATATACATGCATATGAATTAGTGGGAAAATGAGCCCTCAACATGGCAGCTCAGTTGGGATGAATTTTCCTTCTCTCGGGTGGGAATTTTCATCCCATGATGCATCTTCATTTTATCCAGCCAACTTCTACGTTCCCACTTCGAACCTGCCTTGACTTATCTGACCCCCTTCAGTGTTCAAAATCCGAGGTGTTGATTTCACCTTCGAACATTCGACGAACCAATCAGAACGTACATCTCGATTGTGAGTGACATCATCCTCTATTTCATGTATTTGCGGTGTCCTTCGCCGTAATATGGTGTTTGTATTAGCCCACTATGTAGGTCAGCCAATCAATAATGCTCTTGTGCAAACCATTTCGGATTTCAAATGTTTTCGAGGTTATGCAGTGACGTCTCCTGTCTATTTATAAGTTCTTTGAACATTGAAGGCTGCCAGTAATATCAAGGGAAGTTCAAAGTGGGAACGTAGAAATTCGCTTGATAAAATAAAGATACCCATGATGAAGTTATATGAGATCCTCTTATTCCCAGGCATTAGGGTTGGACATTCCTTGATGTAGTCAGTCATATTATTTCTTAAAATCGCTAGTTACATTACATTCATTTGAAACAATTGAACAAAACAGCACTTTTAACATGCATATGCAGACAAAGATTAATGTACTGGTACCTTGAGCCATCAGGGTGGATCCCATAGAGTTTCTTTCCCAGGTTGATGTTTGTCCTCAGCACATGCTCAGGGTATTCTTCTCTATTGACAGATTCAGCTGACATCTCCATAACATAGATAAAACTGCATGTGGTGGCATCACAGAGGGACATCCTGAAAGTACAACATGACCTACAGTAATCTCTCTAATAATTCAATTCCCTTATCAAAATTCAATAACCCACAATTTTTGAGACAATTTAATTGGTGGTTCTAATAAATTTAACACAGGAAGGAAGCAATCAGAGATTGCTCAATTGTATGCCCCCCCCCTTCCACTTTAATCCGACACTGCCCCGCCATTGTTCTGTTCTTTATTGGTTGGTGGAGGCCTAATTTGGATAATTATAAAAATTCTGTTTCAGTCACTTTTTTGCCATGTCTCACATAATACATATTCCAAATATCAAGCAACAAGTGATAATACGATGCTTCGATGCAAGATGGTCGCCAGGGCTTTCGCCAAATCCGAAAATGTGACCTGGTTATGAGACCTACATTCCTTGGGAGTATATTGTGGTGAAATTATGAAGCGATCAGTGAATTTTGTACCCAATTCACTGTTTTTGGGGCAATTTCATACTTCAGGACCTATGTTGTCTACTTTGGAATGTAGAATAACATATAATATAGCCATTTTCCTGGTTCAAATCAGTTATGGACTGAGATCCAGCTTGGACAAATAAATATATCCCATTCACTTAGGTTTAAACAAAGGGCCATAACTCTTGAAAATATAACCGAAAACAGAGAAACTTCACGCTACACACCTATGGGTCACTGACCACATATCATGCGTATTTCATACTTGTTCATACAATATTAACCGAGATCCAGCCCTCCAAATCCCAATTCACAAAGATTTGAAGAAAAAAGGGCCATAACTCTTGAAAATATAGGCGAAATGCGGAGAAACTTCACGCTGCACAACTACAGGGCACTGATCACATATCCTGCAAATTTCATAATTGTTCATACAATATTCACCGAGATCCAGCCCGGACAAGTTCCAATTCACAAAGATTTGAAGAAAAAAGGGCCATAACTCTTGAAAATATATGCGAAACGCGGAGAAACTTCACGCTGCACAACTACAGGGCACTGATCACATATCCTGCAAATTTCATAATTGTTCATACAATATTCACCGAGATCCAGCCCGGACAAGTTCCAATTCACAAAGATTTGAAGAAAAAAGGGCCATAACTCTTCAAAATATATGCGAAACGCGGAGAAAATTCACGCTGCACAACTACAGGGCACTGACCACACATCCTGCAAATTTCATAATTGTCCATACAATATTAACCGAGATCCAGCCCGGACAAGTCCCAATTCACGGAGAATTCAGGAACAAAGGGCCATAACTCTTGAAAATATAAGCGAAACGTGGAGAAACTTTACGCTGCACAACTGTGGGTCATTGACCACATATCATGCAAATTTCATACTTGTCCATACAATATTAACCAAGATCCAGCCCGGACAAGTCCCATTCACAGAGATTTCAGAAAAAGGGCCATAACTCTTGAAAATTATACCGGAACTCGGAAAAAACTCCACGCTGCACAACTACGAGCCACTGGCCACATTCCATGCAAGTTTCGATCCTGTCCATCAAATATTAACCGAGATATTGCCCGGACAAGAAATTCGGACGGACAGACGGACGGACAAAGCGATCGCTATATGCCCCCCCTCTAGTTAGAGGGGGGGCATAATTATCCTCTAAAAATCAGAGAAATAATGAAGAAATAATGGATCATATGCATGATTCCAACCATTTTGTTAACTTCCTGTTCTCATGAATTTCATCACCCTATATTTTATGATGGGAATTTCCCTTCCTGTTATTGAATTATTGGAGGGATTACCGTATAAGCATTATACACACTATCACATGACAATGGGTCACAGTCGTATTTTGGACGGAAGCTATTTTACAGACTTTGTGCCATTACACGTGCAGTGTTCATGGATATGCACTATTCTTCACACATTTGGAAAAGAAGTTCAAAATTTTAGCCACCATTTTATTCCTGTTGATAAGTCTAATTTGAATCTTAAAGTTAGGCAAGCCTAGGCCTTATATCACCCTCGGAATATGATGGTAACAAATTACAAATGGACAAAATTTGATCCAGTGATCCAGAAAAAATAGGTCAACCTCACTGATTTTCGAAAGTCTTCTACATTGTCTGATGTGTGTTTAAAACTAAAGTTCATAAAGGACCCTCTCCCAGTTAAATTAGTAAATTGTATGATTTTTATTTCACAACAGTTTAACTAAATGTAGCTGTTTCTTACATGCATCAATGGGAGACAACTCCACAGGACAATGCCATATACATGTAGGGGAGACAACTCTGAATATTTGAACCTAACGCACATAGTCAGATAAGCTGGATTCAGTTTTGGGGGACTGACCACTGGCAAAATTGATCTCAAAATGAATATGGTCCCTCTTTGCCATGCGAGTAATGTATACTCAAAATTTGGTACCTTGAGTTGAAACTAGAGATATCGCAGGGACAACAAATGTTAACGGATGAATAGACAGAACTCATCATCGCATTACATGACCTCGTCTTCGACAGGAATATGAAAATGTGACTTTTAATGATTTCTTGATTTTGGGGTCGCAGTGACCCTGACCTTTAACCTTTTGCTAAATTTTGGTACATCACACATCGTCTCCACTTAATGTATCACTGGACACAAAAAATAATACTTTTTAACAATTTTCTGATTTCGGGGTCACAGTGACCTTTGACTCACCTTTGGTATGCAACACATCGTGTCCCCCTAATGTATCTTCTGACACAAAAGTTTTAACAGGGTTCGCACAGCCAGAGCATGCCAAAATTCCAGGACTTTTCCAGGACATTTCCAGGACAAATATACAATTTTCCAGGACAAATTTCAACTAATTTTCACAAACAAAATATGCGTTTTCTCACAGAATAATAAACTTTATTATGAAATTTCACATATCCTATCCTTGATTGTCATTTATAGGAAAGCGCTGGTCAGATGTTATGGCACTGGTGCAGGTGAATTGGCACGTTAAGACTCACAGTTAGTTATATAGTTACATCAAGAAGGTATCCATATTCACATGCTTCTCAGTTGCTTTGATTTCTCGGCCAGCTGCTCCTCAATTTCTTTTATGTTGACTTCCTTGCGTTTTGCAGACTCGCGTAAGCTGTTAGCCTTGCTGATGTGTGTGAAATCTCGTTCCCGCTCTGCCCTCACTGAAAACTCATCTGCAGATTTCAGTAGAGAATCTATGTCCGTTTTAAGTCTCTTCTGCTGTACTTTCAAATCTGCCACTTCCTTTTCCATCTTACGTTTCCTAGCCATGGCTGGCTGCTGTTCCTTAGAGCGCTTCTGTTCGTCTAGATGATCCTGGTATTTCCTACGAGCAGTAGAAGCAGACAACAGAAGTTTTTTGTCTAGTTCAACATTCTTTACACCCCCGACAGCTTGTAAATGATCACATATGACTCTCTGTGCGATGATAGACTCTTCCCTCAGGTTTTCAACCTCCACCTCTTTGTTGATCGAGAAGCCACGTTCAACTGTGGCCTGACCGTGGGATAGAAGGAGCAACAGGCTAACAACAGACCAAAGCTGGCGAAACTCCCCATTCCTCGATAAATCGGCGTACCATAGATTATCTAATCTAGTTTCCTTGCGGTCGAAGTGTTTGTGTCGAAGGGCTGCGTCATCCAAGTATCTGGAATACTGACGAAGAGCCTCATCCCCAGTTTCCGGAGTGATCCAGTGGGCATCGGCCAGTAATCCCAATGCTCTCCTCATGAATCGGACAGCCATATCCTTTTCGTCAAAGTGCCGTGGATCGAGACATGCCAAGGATCTAGCCAGTGGGTACTTGACTGGACACTTCTCTATAAGTTTTCCAACAAGTTCAACCAACAGGATACGACATTCTATCCGAAATTCTAGAACAGCTCTTTCGGATACCTTCTTCGTACGTTGAGCTTCTTTTAGAGCCTTGTCTGCTGCTAATCCGATGTCCAGCTTCGAAATTTCGACAAAGTTTTTTTGATCTCTGACATTAAATGACGCTAACTTGGCAGCTGTCAAAGCATCTGTAACCTTATGCTCTACAAATCTCTCTAACAACCCTTGAATTAGGTCAAGTAGATCATGCGTAATATAGGGCATCAGTGGTTGGTCACTCTGATACAGGGTCAGGAATGGCGTTATCTGCTGGGCCACTGCGAGAAAGAATTTCAGTCTGGCTAGTGTCAGGGGATCTTGGACAGCTTTTTGGACAGTTGAGTATGATTGGTTATCTGGTTTGGTGATGGTTTTTCTTTTCACTTCATCCACGTACTTGCAGATGCTGTCCCAAATTTCAATAGCTCTCGCAGCACACGGGGCGTTGTCCAGCCACCTGGTCTTACAAAATTTTAAAGGAACCTTTGCACCAGCTGTTACCTCTGTATAATCTTGTCGTCTAGCAGGCGAGTCTCGGAAAAGGGTGTAAAGAGCCCGTAAAAGGTTGGCTATGCCCTGCTCAGATTTCTCTACTCCAGTTTGGAAAGCTCCATGACAGATGTGTAGGCCACATGATCCGACATCCAACAGTGACTTTCCAAACTTTGTTTCCAGATCCACTTGTAGGCTTTTGTGGAATTTCCAGTTAACACTGGGGCCATCCATGCTGATTTGAATGAGGTTTCGTGGGTTAAGTTCTTCGAAGATCGACTGAAATTCTGTCAACATATCTTCTGCTGTACAGTGCCCAAGAAATTTTGAGTCGAGGTACCTGGATTTCACTTCATCGTTTTCCCATACACGTACATAGAAATCCATCTGTTTCTTCTGATTCTTTTTATTCAAAGATTCATCGAAGAGGAGGACATACTTGCTGTTAATCTTTTGTTTCAGGAGAGAGTGGAAATGCGGTGCCAGTCCAAACACGTTTAAGTATGCTGCCTTTTTCTCTGCACACTTGAACTGGGCGGCAATGTTGCTGTCAGGAAACATTTTTCGGAAAAGGTCTCCAATACCCTCACACGATTTGTATGAATGATGGGACTCTATTATATTCAATGCCCACAGAATCTCCGCTTTCACAACTTCTTCTCTTGTGGCAAACTCAGTGATGGTAGATGGTCTGGGGGCAGCTGTTGCTGGAACAGTAGTTCCTTGGATACCAGGTACTTCTGCAACAGAACAAATTAAACTGTGATATAGCAAACCAGAAACTGGGAAAAAATGAAAATAAACTTTGGTAAAAAAAAAAGTTATGAAGCACACAGGGCTAGTTCTTAGTACAGTGTGAACATTAGCTAACAGGGCACTAGCTGTTAAATGGAAACAACCAAAAAAAAATTTTTTTTAAAGAATTTTTTTTTTTTTTTCTGAAATATGTCGTAAAATTGCTATAATACTGTCCTGTTAATGTAATGGTCTTAAATGTTGATAATAATGTAGCCTAATGTAACAAGTAATAATTCTTTTGGCAACGATATATGATAATCATATACATGTGGTGTACATGTATGTTTGTAGGTCGATTATCTCCCTTGGACTGCTCGATGTGAAGCACATGGCTTTATAATGGGCATCTTGAAACCGTCAATACCATGACAATGGCGCGAATTCGACTACAACGAAGTCATGCCAGTAAACAGTTTTTAAACACCAGTTCCCAAAGACACTATAATCAGGTGTCATGTTATGAATATATTAAACTGACCTCACGATCTTGTAGCAGAAATTGGAATTTAATAAAAGGTTATATATACCTGTCGTTGGAGCGGCAGCCGGTCTACGAAAATACTCCCTAATGCGGGAATTTGACCGCTGGTGAGTTTCTCTTTCTTGCAGCAAGTGCATGTGCTTAGCGCCTTTGGAGTGGCTCTTTACGGCACTTTCACCCATGTTACCGATGTTGAAACTTTTGTCACAAAGACTGCATCGAGCTCTATGAATAGATTCTTTCTCCAGCCAGGCCCGGTAATCTGGTTGGTTGAGCCACAGCGGATTAAAATTACAAAGCCTTGACATATTTACTCGACAAACACATGCAGAAAATTAACTCCCGCGTAATAGATCGGGCATTTCCGTGAATATGTAGAATTGATTTCCGACAAACGACGTCACGGAGAAGCGACCACTCACAAACGATACTGAAATTACCTCGAGTTTTCATTGGTCCCTTTTACTACGTTTTTCTACAACTGATTTTTGTGAATGAACTAACCTAGTTTTACTCGAGATATCGTTCACAGCCGGAGAGAGACACGTCGAAGCGACCGACAACCAGCATATTTTTTTTGCGAGTGGACTTATAAATTTTCCAGGACTTTCAAGGACATTTTAAGATTTTCCAGGACTTTCCAGTACTGGAAAAGACAATTATATTTTTCCAGGACATTTAAGGACATTCAAGGACTGTGCGAACCTTGTTTAATGATTTTCTGATTTTGGGTCAAAGTGACCTTGACCTTTGGCCTTGACCTAAATTTTGGCACACGACACATCGTCTCCCCTTGATGCATCAATGGACACAAAACATCATGATTTTTAACAATTTTATGATTTTCGGGTAACAGTGACATTGACCTTCGACCTTGACCAACATTTTGGTACATGACACATCATGTCTCCCTAATGTATCTACTGACACAAAAAATGCAATTTTTGAAGATTTCTTGATTCTGGGGTCACAGTGACCTTGACTATTGACCTTGACCTAAATTTTGATACATGACACATCGTCTCTTCTTTATATATCATTGGACACAAAAAATCATGATTTTTAACAATTTCATGATTTTGGGGTCACAGTGACCTTGACTTTTGACCTTGATCTACATTTTTGTACGTGAAACATCATGTCCCCTTAATGTATCTACTGACTCCAAAAAAAAGTTATTTTTAATGATTTCCTGATTTTGGGGTCAGAGTGACCTTAGTGACCTGATTTTTGATATGCGACACACTTCATTTTCCCCCTATTGAATCCACTCACAAAAAATTAGAAATTTTTAATAATTCCCTGATTTTTCGGTCACACTGACCTTTGACCTCGACCTACATTTGCTATGCAACACATCGTCCCCCCTAGGGAATTCACTCACCAAAAATTAGAACTGTAGATAGAAAACTGTTGATGATAAATGATTTTTAGGCCACAGTGACCTTTGACCTCAATTTCAGTACGCGACACATCGTTTCCACCTAGAGTATCCACTCACAAAAAATTGCAACTTTGAATATAAAACATTCACAGATATACAGGGATTCATAGACGTCCATTCTTACTACCGTTAAACGGTAGTAAGAAAATATCAATACGAAGCTGCGCATCAGAAAACCCCTCGGCTCTGGGCGCCAGCCATTCATAATGTATTCAATTTGAAGCAAGACTTCAGGAACACCAAGCAGTCAAGTGACAAATATACAGTTTACGAAAAATTTTGTAATTAGAAATGGTCTCTAAGGTTTCCATCCAATCAGAGAAACCGGTATTCATTACATAAGTCTTTTGATGCATCGATGATGTATAGCAAATTTTACATCGAGCATTTGAAAGTTATCAGAGATAGAGATCATTAATGATTTCGCATAAATTAAAGATGGCCACCCATCCTTCCCATCACTCAGGAGAACTGATGTAGTTATTCATTGCAAGTCTTCTAATACATGGATGCTGTATACCAAGTTTCATATAGAACACTGAAACGGTATCAAAGATATACATCATTGAAGATTTTGCATAAATTAAAGATGGCCACCAAAGTTTCCGCCCAATCAGAAACACCAGAACTGTCATTTATCGTAAGTCTATTGATGCATCGATGATGTATATCAAATTTTACATCGAGTACTTGAACGGTATCAATTCAATTCAATTCAATTTATGTACAAAACACCTTTACAGGCAGAGTACAAACAAAGAACAAGAACATGAATAACAAATCAATAAAATGTTCATATATATACATATACTGTGGTGTATATATGGGCTGAGAGGTTACTCACTGAAGCCGAAGGGTGTACCAAGCATACAAATGTGGCACTACAATACTGACCAAGTCCTCTGAGGACATGATGAGGACAAATTTGTCAATATCACTTAAGGTCATGAAATTACTGTGACTTTCATTAATTGTTTTAAATAAGGATATTCTGCCAGTTGTGTACCGGGAACATGACAACACAAAGTGCATTTCGTCCTCAACTACTTGACAGGTGTCACAGACTCGCTGATAAACTTCTGTTTTGGGTTTTGTATGCCTACCAGTTTCAATTTTCAATTTATGGTTACTTAGTCTTAATTTTGAAAAAGCTTGTCTGTGATGGGAATTTTTACATACAAGTAAATATGGTTCGAACTTAATATTACTTTTAAATAATCTGTATGTCCTCATTTTGTTTTCGCCATTAGAATTAGGCTTATTATCCTGAAGTGCATAGTTGAAACAAGCCTGGAAGTGTGTCTGAAGTTTGAGTTTGAAACTACTGCACCGTGTGTTGTCAACGTCCATGTCTAATTCTTTACTCATAAACATTTTCAGTCTGTATAGCCATCCCTCGCGTTTGTTACACAAGGCCTTTTGCTCCTGCAGGGCATGGAAGGCCAGTCTGTCAGGATACCGTACTCTAGTATGTAGTGATAATATTTAACAGAACGCTGTACAACATCATATAACAATGGGAAGATTCCCAGTTCAGCTCGTACTCCCCAGTTGTGAGAAGATTTATGAACTTGTAACAGACGCTTGTGAAATTTGAGCTGAACCCTTTCTAAGGGGGAGGAATCAGGGTTTTTAGATGACAGAAGATCAGCTCCCCAAACTTCTGATCCATAAAGGAGGACTGGTTTAACTAAAGACTGAAAAAGGTTACAAGCGATATTAATTGGTACATTCTTATGGTGCATGTTATTGAGCAAAGAAAAGGATGCGCGCAATCCTTTTTTGCCCATCAGCTCACTATTCTGTCTAAAATGGCCTGTTCGACAGAAAGTTACTCCCAAATACTGATACTGATTGACTTGAGTAATTTCAGAGTTGCCCAGCTGCCATCTGACTGGTCGTTTAAATTGCGGGCCTTTCTTGAATACAATAATTTTGGATTTATCTAAATTAACAGTAACATGGTTCTCTTTACAATATATGTTAAGTTGGTCCAGACATTTCTGTAGCCCCTGTGGAGACTCTGACAATAGGAGGAGGTCATCAGCAAAAAGGAGATGGGACAATAATTGACCATTGAGACTGATGGGTATACAGCTGTCATTAAAAATGTGTTGTATATCATCAATAAATATATTAAATAATGTTGGCGAGAGGCTACAACCCTGTCGCACTCCCTGATGACTTGAGAGTTTTGAAGAGATCTCATTATTAATCTTAATATTGTATGAGATATCTCCGTAAAGTGATTTCACCAGGTTGAGTATTTTGCCATTGATGCCTTTGTCTACTAATTTTTTAAATAAAATTCTACGATCGACTGAATCAAACGCCTTCTGAAAATCCACGAAGCAGGAATACAGTGGCTTTTTATGAGATGTGTATTTTTCAATAGCAGTTCTTAGTGTGAATATATGATCGGCAGGTCGATAACCACGTTTAAACCCAACTTGGTTATCACTAATCATATGAGAATCATCCAAGTGATTAGAGATCCGAGTGTTAATAATTTTAGAGAAGAGTTTACCAAGTGCATTTCCAAGGGCTATGCCTCTATAGTTGTTGGGATCCGAGCGGTCACCTTTCTTATATATGGGGATCAGGATGGAGGTGCGCCAGGGCTCTGGAAAATGGCCACTATCCAGAACCATATTAAACAAACGACAAAAATGATCAATAGTAAGAGGAATGATATTTCTCAAAAGTTCATTGCTTATTTCATCCTCTCCTGGGCTCTTATTAAGTTTTGTTTCAGCAAGGGCTGTCTGTATTTCAGTAGCTGTAATTAGGAAGTCTAAGACTTCACTATTAACAGTATGCCTATCTGAATTGATTTCCGAATGACAATCCTCTCTAGAGACTGTAGTAGAATTGGGCTGACCGAAGAGGGAAACAAAATGGTCAGCCATTGCAAATTTGTCAGCAGAGATAGACTGCTCAATATTTTTGGTTGCACCTAATTTTTTCAGCAATTTCCAGTAATAAGAAGCATCAGATTCTTTAGCGTTACTGAGTTTATTTATCAGATTATCATAGTATTGTTTTCTTTTACTGTTAATTAGTTTTTTGTAGTTTCGCTTCATTTTAAAATAATTGTTTCGAGCCTCGTTAGTCTGATTAATGTTATATTGATGGTAGCTGAATTTTGTTTCCCTTTTAGCAATCTTGCAGTTATGATCATACCACTTGTTCTTTTTTGTGGCCTTATTTGATTTAATCTGAATTGTAGCTTTACAATTCAGGTGGTGAAGGATAGCAGTGAAGTCAGCTATGCTATGCTCGACTCCCTCAGAGTTAACAGGATAAGGTTTCATTAAAAAGACATTTAACAGCTGTCTAGTTTTTTCTGAATGAATTTCCTGCTGGACTATGTCTGAACTTTTAGAGCTCCATTTTCGTTTAAATTTGATTTTACGGTATGATATATCATTGTCCGATGCAGCACGTGCTATATTCACAGCAAATTTAACATTTAAATAACTGAATATTTGACAATGGTCGGAGTGTAAAGTAATAGGGCAAATATGGAAATACTTTGCATATGGATAAAAAGATTCTGATGATATAACATAGTCAACTGTACTCCGACCTTGCGGGGTGTGGCATGTGAATTTACCGAATGCATCACCAGTAACTCTGCCATTGAGAATAATAAATTTATGACTAGTGACAGTTTCTATAAGATTGCGTCCGAATGTATTGATAAATTTATCCTGATTATTGCGACACAGCTGAACTACATTAAATGTATCCTCAGGTAAGTCAGGTAAATGTTGGGCTCCATCAGGGGAGATAAATTCTTGTCTGTTACCTGTCCTGGAGTTGAAGTCGCCGCCTAGCATAATATGTCCGACAGATGTGTATTTACAGATGAGATCGTCAAGTTCGCTGAAAGGGTCTATACCTACATTTCTTTTCCAGTAGGGCGAATTGTCAGGTCTAATATAAACAATGCCAATGTACAAATCTTTATCTAAATTTAAAGAAGTCTTAGATTGTCATAAGTCTCTCGATGCATCGATGATGTATCAGAGATAGAGATCATTAATGATTTTGCATAAATTAAAGATGGCCGCCCATCCTTCCCGCCACTCAGAGGAATTGATGTGGTTATACATTGAAGGTCTCTTGATACATCGATGCTGTATACCAAGTTTCATATAGAACATTGAAATGGTATCAGAGATATACATCATTAAAGATTTTGCATAAATTAAAGATGGCCACCAAGGTTTCCGCCCAATCAGAGAAACCAGAACTGTCATTTGTCATAAGTCTCTCGATGCATCGATGATGTATACCAAATTTTACATAGAGTACTTGAACGGTATCAGAGAACGAGATCATTAATGATTTTGCATAAATTAAAAATGGCCGCCCATCCTTCCCCCCACTCAGAGGAACTGATGTGGTTATTCATTGCAAGTCTCTTAATACATCGATGCTGTATACCAAGTTTAATGGTATCAAAAATATATATCATAAAAGATTTTGCATAAATTAAAGATGGCCACCAAGATTTCCACCGAATCAGGGAAACTGGTTTGGTCATTCCTTTGAAGTTTCTTGATGCATCGATGATCTATACTAAGTTTCACACTGAACAGTGAAATGGTACCTGAGATACACAAGATTAATGGTTTCGCATAAATTAAATATGGCCGCCAAAGTTTCCAACCAATCAGGTCCAGATTCAATAGGGTTCTAGGTCATGAGCATATAGATGTGCAGTGCAAGTTTGGTGTGCCTAGGGTAAGTCGTTCTAAAGATATCTTGGTAACGAAAAAGCTGTGATGATTTCGCATAAATTAAAGATGGCCGCCAAAGTTTCCAACCAATCAGGCCCAGATTCAATAGGGTTCTGGGGCACGAGCATATGGATGTGCAATGCAAGTTTGGTGTGCCTAGGGTAAGTCGTTCTAAAGATATCTTGGTAACGAGAAAGGTGTCACGGACAGACGGACAGACGGACGGCAGGACGGACGGACGGACGTACATGACGACGACAATACCCTTCGGCCAAATTTTGGCCGAGGGGTAAAAACTGAATACAGACAGTACAAAACTCAAAAGTGTACGTTTTGGGCAAGAAATACTCAATATTTTTGACGAAAACTCAATCCTCGAAATGGTGCAAATTATTTCAATGATGTGAAATCCATCGCCGATCCTTCGACAATCTGGCTTCGAATGTTAGGGGATTTTCAGTTCTAGAAATAATTGCCGAAGTTTTGCCAATAACACGCTTGATACAGAAAGCGGAAGTAAGCTCAGGTGTGAGACATGCGCAGATCACGATGACGACGATATAACGACAGGGTCTCGACTACAGTCATAGGGCGCACACAGTCTGCGACACGTGCTTTACAACAGAAGATTGGCTAACACCAAATCAAGCGCTCCCATTGGTCGCTGATTGACAGGAAATCTGTACAACCTGTGAAGAGCAACTCTGCAGCCCAACATGAACTTGAGCAAGAGACTACATAGACACGACAAACTCCACGTGCTTTCTGTTTCAGTTGGCGGGATGACGGGAATACGAGAACAAATTTACCATGTGGTTTTCTTCGCTGATAGTAGTGCGATACACTTTGAAATAAAACTACCGGCTGTGTTGTAAAGTTAAAATTTGAAAAGAAAACTCTTTTCATTGACGTACATGACAGAAGGAGCTTATATGCGGAGTCCAGTTTTCGTTTTTATACTTTCGTAATTTGTGAACCTTCAAAGACTGACCGGTCAGTATTCACCATCACACAAACTATATTCAGATTATGGTCAAAATATTGCTAAATGCCTGGACCAAAATGATTTAATAATAAAAAATACACTGTTTTATTATAATTATAAAACTTTTTTAATCGTTGTAAGGACGAAAACAGGAATCTTGAATAAAGTGGCGACAGAGTCCATTTAACCCAGGTTCTGGCGGTTGCTTACATTGATGACATCCAGCATTTTGTTAAATTCTGCGTAACCTTTTCACGTAACCTTTGGGTAACGCAGTCAAGTTTGGCGTAACCTAACCAATAGGTTACGCACCTGCAGTACCCGTAACCTTTTTGGGGGTTACGCAATGATCTCTAATGTCATGGCCTGTACCATTGGACTAGATTCTTTTCCATCACACAATGTTTTAAATTTATGTCCAAATTTAATGTCTTCATTATATTTCTCAAGTTAAACATTAACCAACAGAAAACTTCTTAAAATTTTATTTCAGTATTTCATTATAAATATCTATGATACGTAAGAACTAAATAAAACACGTTACCAGCTTCACCTGAATGCGTTATTAACATTTAATTATATTTGGATTTTACAGTGAAATGTATCAGAGGTGAAGTGTGCCAGACCTGTTGACAGTTTGTGGGTTTATGTGGTGTTTGACTTCAGTATTACAGAAATTATTTGTTAATATCTTAATTGGTAGGGTGGTAAAAATATCCAAAAACTCAATAGCAGCTTGTGGATGGGCCGTAAAAACTTGGAAAAACTCAATTTGAGCATAAAAAAACCTCAATATTTTGTATTGGGTAGTAAAAATTTGGACTTCTATGAATCCTTGATATAGACCGAACAAAAACATTTCAGTGATTTCCTGTTTTTTAGGCCAGTCACCTTTGACCTCTGACCTCGACCTTCATTTTGGTATGCGACACATCGTTTCCACCTAGTGTATCCACTCACCAACAATTGGAACTGTACATAGGAAACAGCCCATTGGGCTTCAATACCCCTCGGCTATCAGTTATTGTTTACACTCAGCAATCATTCATTGTATAATATCATCAGTGTATTTTTAGAACTAGAATAACAAAAATGTGATCTAGTAGGGTTGGCTGTAGTTCAGCTTTCGCCAAGGCCCAAGGTTCTGGTAGAGCATGACTGAATTCTTAGCTCTAAATGTACTCTTCTAAAAAGATTATAATCAAATCGAGTAATTTTATCTTGGAAATATAGATGAAGGTCAGTCATCTTCAAAAATTGTCATGTCAATTCTAACTTTATTGCATAGGAAACATGAATTTGGAGATCTTAGACTTAACAAATAAAAATTTGCCCTTTTAAAAATAGGTCAAGGTAAGGGATATTCTTCAATAGACTCGAGGTCCAGCCATAAGTGGTA
The DNA here is from genome assembly GCA_036873755.1 of Hanleya hanleyi. NCBI lineage: Eukaryota > Metazoa > Mollusca > Polyplacophora > Lepidopleurida > Hanleyidae > Hanleya > Hanleya hanleyi. Next base: position 37,058 of record JAVTVY010011739.1, on the reverse strand, counting down.
TAAATTTGGACAATGTATATATCATCTTTCATGGAATATTGTACTAAATAGAATCTGACCTGCATAAAATAGGTCAAGGATAATATAGATCACGGTCAGTCATCTTCAACACACCTTTTGGCCATCACCAGATGTAAACATAATATTAATTTGGAAAGCCTGGCTTTATTTATTCATGTTATATCATAATAAACAGTATAAGACCTTTAAAAAATAGGTCAAGGTCGGTCAACTGGGATAGACTTCTAGTCAATCACGAGTTGCACACATAATATGTATTTGGAGACCCTAGCTTTAATCCTTTAAAAAAATATAGCAAATAATAAAATTTGACCTTGATAAAATAGGTTACGGTCAGTCATCTTCAGTACACAAAGTGGACCTTTGCCAGTTTTATACACAGTATTAATTTGGAAAGCCTAGATATATTTCTTCAAGTTAGACCGTAATAAACAATATATGACCTTGAAAAAAAATAGGTTAACTCTTTCCCTCATATAAGCGGGTTTTGACGACTTGTGTAGATCCTCATGTAGCGTATTTTGACGAGTGTTCGCCTAACTCATGAAGACGGATTTTGACGAGTCACTCGAGTTCCCATGTGGTCGATTGTTCTTGCAATTTTTGGCGTTTACTTTGAGTAAAACCTAATTAAAACTATACATTTTCAGAAAACCAAAATTTCAATAAATCTGACTATGTGGACTGTTGTTATGTTTTATGGTAAGGGTAAAACGAAATCGGGAGAGAAACAGAAATAATCGATGGGAAATGCGCAATTTGACAACACATTTGTTTCGCGTGCTCCAAGACAAACGTTCGAAAAATAGTAAAATCTGCTTCCAAATTCCTGAACATTTCATGTAATGCGAGCATAAACTACCAAAGTATCTAATCTTGATGACTAGCTCGTCAAATCTGCCCATCTGAGTTTATTTTATGTATTTTCCCGGGACCTGCTCTCTTCGCTGTAAATGTTTTCAGCAGCCGTTCTTTCTCAGTTGGGCTTTTGTTGACAGTGACCATAGCGACCGAGTCACCGCGTGACCTCTTCCTCCAATCACGCCGGGCCGCGCTCAACCTTGGCCAATCAGTATGCTGTGTTACTTTCACCTTATGAATATTTATTACCGTCTTTATTCTCTTGTACTGAAGGTATATCAGATTGAACCAGTTATAGTTCGTTCTACACCTGCCATCTTGTGAAGTCACTGCCAAATCCCGATCCTATGGAGAATTAGCTTTACGATGGTATATGGAAACATGCAAATGGTAGCCGGAAAGCAGGAAGAAAACGTTGCAAAACGTGGCTAAAATGCAACAATTTCTTCACTTTTTTTCATGATTTCCAACAGAAGTAAAGCAGACACAACACATTTTCTCACAAGATTACTTATTTTTAGAATAAATGTTGCTGATATTGGTATAAAACGTGAACAAATTACGTAGAATGGGTCTGTGGGAGACCATTGGTAAATATTTCTCCACATGACCATGAGTCCATGTCCATGAGTTGAAGACCTACGCCATTACAAATCTATTATGGGCCAGAGAGAGAAAATTCCCCACAAGTCTATGAGGGAAAGAGTTAAGGTCAGTCAACTGGGGTAAGCTTCTAGTCAATCACGAGTTGCACGCATATTATGAATTTGGAGACCCTAGCTTAAATCCTTCGAAAAATATAGCAAATACTAAACTTTGACCTTGATAAAATAGGTCAAGGTCAGTCATCTTCAGTATACCTCTGAACCTTTGCCAGATGTATACATAGTATTAATTTGGAAAGCCTAGATATATTTCTTCATGTTAGACCATAATAAACAATATATGACCTTGAAAAAATAGGTCAAGGTCAGTCAACTGGGATAGGCTTCTAGTCAATCACCAGTTGCATAAGTAATATGAATATGGAGACCCTAGCTTCAATCCTTCAAAAAATATAGCAAATACTATAATTTGACCTTGATAAAATAGGTCAAGGTCATTCATTTTTAATAGGCTTCTGACCCTTCACCCGATACATATGTGGTATGAATTCACATGCCTGGCTATAATTCTTATTGAGATATCGTGTTCACAAGACAGACGACAACAATACCCCTCGGACAAACAAAACTGTTCCAGATAGACCGGACACGAGGGACGGACAGACGGACGGAAACCGCCATCACATAATACGTCCGTCTTTAGGCGGGCGTATAAAAACTAGGCTTTGACTCAAATATGGCACTAATCGAAAAGGAATCTCCATGAACATAACTGAACGTAGATTCTCAAAACAAGAAAAATATTTCAGAATTTATTTTTTTTCAAGTTTTTGCTCTCTAATTTGGGTGCATTCTAATTTGGGCACAACGTGAACATTGTCTCAATGTGGTAATCTAAAGCCCTGTGGGTGATCACATTTGATGGAATCTCTTTGATAAAAATTTACTCAGTCATCGAATGTCAATAGAGGGGTCGTTTTATTGGACGGATAACTTAACTCCTTTTCCAGAGAGGAAATCAACGATGAGTCTGCATATTATCTGGAATAACTTTGGATGAACACCTGAATTTTAGTCTAATATCTCCACATACATGACACAGGAGAATGCATGTTTGATCAAAATTTCACAGCCATCATGTTTTATAATGTCAAGAACCTGCAACACTGCTATGACGACTGTAAACTGCCAGTTTTCTGTTGGACCTACACTCCATACTAATATCAATATTCAGACGACAGCCAATGAAGACGGGTGACATGGACAGCTGAGAGACGCCTAGTGTCGCCTGGGGTAGGGCGAAGCCTGGTTGTGATAAGAACACTCAACTTCTCCCTTTATGAATACAGCACTCTATCAACTGAGCTAAAAGGCAAATTCCCACCAGCTACAAGCGCTGGTTGAGTGTGTGGTTACACTGGTTTTGAAGGTTTACTGTGTAGGTCCAAGAGGAATGTGGTGGTTAACCATCCACATTATTTTTTAGTATTCATACACTTACCTCACATCATCAAGAGGGCCATTAAAACCCCTTTTGGAAGCCATGCTGATGCCAATGATCTCCCCTTTATGTCCGTGTATGGTGTCATTTTCTATGGGTATTCTTAGGCATTTTTGAACAGACCAAATTCTGAACTCCGAAGGATCACGGTGAAGGATGGTCGGCTTCAGGAAGCTTTCAGCACTTCTACAGTCTATTAGCTGGAAATATAGTATTAAAATAATATGTGAACATTTGGTGATGTGTACCAATTTTGACTGTATCACTGAGAACCGATTTACAACTTTGTAAATTAGTAATACTTCAACATGTCAAAATAATGCTACATACATGTATATTATTGGACCATTATGACCGGACATTGCCCTTTGACCCCCAAATAAATTATCTTCTTTTTATATTGTAGTTGTCATGGGCAGCAACATATTCGAGAACTTACATGAAGATCAGTGAAGCATACCTCAAAATATGAAGTTTTGGCTGACAATCATTTGATAGGCTTCTTTCAGATTAACATGGACAACATATCTGTGAACTTTCAAGCTTAAAAATTACGGAAAAACAGAAGGGCATGATGAAAGTGCAATTCCCACTTGACTGACATCAGCAGCGCATAAAATGCATACAAGAAAGAACTGTCACAAATAGAAACACGGATATCTTTTGGCCTTTGGCTTTATAATATTTCTACTCACCACTAAAGCATTCTTATATTCTCGGCTTGAGATGCTGAACTGTAGAAGCAGGGTATTGCTGACTTGCACATGGTAGTTTAGATACATGGTGAAGGGCTTAACAATTGTTTTCATCTTCGATGACTTTTTCTTTCCTTTCTTTTCATCCTTGGCTGAACTGGGTTGGGAAGTTTGTTTTTCAGTGTCTTTCACACGCTGCTCTATTTCCTGGAATGATAACAGAATTCATAGATCAGGAACTATATTTTGTAGATAAAAATACTTAATCTAATTTGAGCGATATTTCCTGAAAGATTCAATGTTATCGATGTTATGAAGCAATACATTTATTCCTTATTGCTCGATATTTGTTGGAGATATTGTGCTGACATCAAAGAACCTAGCTGTAGTTCGATCCTTCAAAATAGGCCTGTACATTTGATCAGATATAATTGAATGTGAACCAATATAGGACAGCAAACTTTTGGGTACGGACTTGCAGATCTATGCATAATTTTAGTGCACAACAATTTACCATCCACTCAAAACAGCACTGCCGTTAATATTTGGGACTTTGACTACACTAGCTATGACCTCAACACTCAGGACACAAGCAATCAAACCTTTTGGATGAGAATGAAGCATGTCTCACCTTATAGTCGAGATCCAGCCCTTGCATGAAGCGACTGTTGAGGACCTCCAGCATAGCTCTCTGCCACTCGACCCGAATCTTCTCCTGTTGGCATTGCCGCTTCTTCATTCCATCGGAAATCATAGTCTCTATTTGCTAGGAAGTACATCAAGGTAAAATGTGAAAAAAGGTATTGATCACAATAGAAGCTCAAGTACACTTGTCCCTCACTATAACACAGTTCATTATAAAGTGAATATAACTGACATTTAGTAAGCTGTTATGAAGACATACTATAGTGCAACTCATCTAAAGTGCGGCCAATTCCCCCCCTCCCCCCATCCCCCCCCATCTTCAGTGTTATAATGAGGGTAATGATATAAACTCAAAAAGTCCCATGAACATGGAGCTAACATGTATGATAAATAGCATGCCTTCCCTCATGAATACTGAAAAAAAAATGCAAAATTCTGTCATTTCAACAAGACCTCATATGCCCAGGCCCCACACATATTGAACAGATTTCAGGTTGGGTCAAGCACCACCCTAAATTAGAGTCTGTTAGGAACTGAAACGTCCACCACAGTTGTCAAGGGGCTCAAGGACGAGGGTTGATCATGGTACAGCTTCTCCGATAGTGGCTTCGATATTGAGTTTCCCATCCTGCCAGTAGTTAAGTTCCCGAGTCAAGTCACAATGCGAAAGTTTCCCCAAAGTGTCTTGGTAAAAGTAATGGCTCCTGTCCGATGATAGTGGGCGTTTGAGCTAGAGAGGATAAAAGTTGCTTTAAAGTGAACATGGCTACATTTCTGCTGCAACATCATTGTGATGATAAATGAATCCGACACTGATGTCAACAAAGGAAAACCTTGTAACCTTTTTAATGGTCTGATGCATTATTTTATCCTCCCTAACTCAAACACCCGGGCGTTGGCAAACACTCTTCACCAGGATTCTTTGGAAACTTCTGTATCAACTGTTACAACCAAACACCCCACAGTTAGGGAGCTTCTCGACTTTGGGGCACACTGCGAACGGCATGTTAGCGTGACGAGAAGAGCGGCATGTTATGCCCGTTTGACGAGTGTAGGAACGGGCTGCCATACCGTCCGGATCGGCCCCGAGTTCCTCTATCAGAACGGCATATGAAGAACGGCATATAAAGAATGGCATATGTAGAACGGCATACGTGTTTAAAAAGTCTCAATGTCGGATCAGGCGGCCGGTGCTCGATTCTTCTGCAGCGCTTCTGATAACAGTATACGGGAGCGAGAAGAAAAGGTTGTTGGGTCGGTCTAATATAATTTGTTCCGCATTTTACTCCATCACGTTTAGGCTCACCATTTCGCACAAAGACTCATGAAATAAAATTCACAAAGGATATCTAGGTTGTATTGTCATCTGTTGTTCTGGATGGTATATATACCTTTCAACCAGATGTTTTGCGCCAAATCTTTGCCATGTTTAGGTCTTTTTTTTATGCTCAAATTGACAAATAGATGTATAAAATATTCAGTGTGGGCACTTATTTCATTTGAGGTGGCATTTACTGTTAAGTATAAAGTAAGAGAATAGTTGTGTCGGCAAAGTTCGTTGGGTAATCTAATAAACAAAGTTGTTGTTATCCATAACAATTCGTTTGGTTACTGGTCCCCAACTTCTAAAATGTCTATCAAAGAAAAACTGATTATAATAGTATTACATTGTTTACGAGCAACACAGTTTATTTAATGATGATTCCAGGTTAAGCATTTATTGTACAGCAAATTGGAATGTTTTATCCACTGTTTTGTTGTGTTATCAATCGTAAACGCGTAACCCCCATATGTCCCCCAGGTAATAATTGAATCAAGCCTCTGTGTCTATTAAATAGCCTGTACATCTCCGCTTGCATGGGGCCTAACAAGGGGGCGTATGCACACTGCGTAACTGCACTCTGGATCAGACAAGCCTCTCATCATAAAATAGTCTTGTTTAATTGTAATGAATATCTTCCAACATTTATCCAATGATTATGTAAAACGGTTACAATATTAATTTTATATGCAAATGTTGTGTGATTTACCTGTAGTATCAATAAAAAACTCCAATGTCATGTATGTCGAGGGAGCCAGTATTTCATTTCTTCAGATTTGCTACAAGTCTCCTGTTCATTTTGACTGCAGCACAGGGAGCAGCTGGTATTTCATTTGAGCTATCGGGAGATGGCTGAGACATTGATGCTGGTCCACCTGAATATCCCCATTGTGCCTCTTTGTGCACACAATCTATGGTGAATCTGCTATTCCCAGTTAAGCCTCGCTGTGATAATTGTTTGGGTAAAAGGAACAAATGTATTGCTTTTTTTCATTACAGCAACAAAGTAATGAATGAAAACGAAATGAACACAAAAACTGTTATTTTCTTTTAGACGGTTACTCCATTAAACCATTGCAGTGAATATATAGCCAATAATGATGTGTAAACCAGTCAGAATCCTTAATTTGTATACAAGATTAGCAGGTTTGAAGTGAGACCAGCCAGCCTGTCAAGGGTTATACAATCGGTCTGCATCTGAAAAATGATCCAACACTCTGCCTTGTTGGCACATCATAAACGATTTGGGCTGAAACTGGCTCTAGCTAATTTGAATAATAATAGTTTTCTCTGGACTGGATAACTCATGATGATTCGTGTAGTCTTAAATGTCTCCATTCCAGGCAGGATCAAAGCGCTTCCTCTCTTGAACTCTCAGTACTTTTGGCCTAGTGCCAAAACCGGGCTGCAATATTGGACAAATTTACATATCAATGGACCAGTCCTGCATCTGGGGTGAAAAAGGGGTTTATCTCTGCTTGGCATCACCAACTGCATGGGAATTTGCCAGCTAAAAGAGGTTCAAATGGGGACGTTCTGAAGAGTAGAAGTCGCTGATAATCCAACCTGGCTCATTCTTGCAATCTTTCCATGGATGCCAGCAAGTCATTCTATCACACAGCTATGTAAACACCAATATTTTCAAAACCATTTAAGTAAACTGTGTATTAGCCTCTTTGCTATAATTGCTTTCAAATAACACGCTCTCGTAGCGAGCTGATTTTAATGGGATAGTGTTAATTTTCTGATGGTCTGTCGTCATTGAATTACATTGGTTTCGTAAAGCCCTCTAAAATATATTTAAGACTCTCTTCTTTAGGATATGGCAAGCTAAAAATATTGTAAATGGGTCTGGAACACAGACCCAGATATTTTAATGATTATGTATGTTTATTAATTGGTCGTGGTGTCAAATGCCATAATCTGTAGTTCGGAGCCTTGATTAAATCATCGATCACACACTGAATCACACTTCAACAGATCCTGTGGCAACGATTTGGTGTAAGACTCACGAAATATAATTGACAAAGGATCTGCTGCAAGTTGTATTGTCAGTCTTTTGTCCAGGATATTACCTTTTCAATGGGAGGTCTTACACCAAAGCCTTGCCGATCCTGTTACCTATTAATTGACTGCCAGGTAGGCCTAACCAGTGGCTAATTATCAATATCTTAATCAACAAACTCTTCCTCCATGAATGCTTAACCTTTAAGGGCTCAGCTCTCCAAACAACACTGAATGGTGATATTAAAAACAGTTCATATACTCCAGTTTACATATATAAATCTTCAAATTAGAGCTTGAGATGTCATTGTTCATATCAATGAAATGATACATGCCCACGTCAATAAAAAATATATATAACTCAATTGAAAATTTTTGTCATAATTTGCAAAAATATTAAATAGATAATTCTTTAATTTCATTGTTATAATCAGATATTTTCAAAATATTTGTTTTCAAATAGTGTATTCCCCCCACACAACTTAAATTCTGTTACAACAAAATGCTACCTCATTAAACCAAAACAAGAAGACCACTTCAGTATTTTTTAGCTAACATATTAATTCGGAATCGCCTGTTATGACCTGCCGTCACAAAAGTCACGTAGCCGTATTCCCAAGACAGTCGTCATTTGCATATGAAAGCATGTCCATTTTATTGTGTGGGGGGAAGCCAAGGCCAAGAGACGTGCTGTATTGGGACAACATTCGTAACTTTCAACAAATATACAACAAATTATAAAACACGAAAGAGCAACTCTGGATGAACAAAGTTCCAGTCCTGTTACAATATCGCCATTTGATTTCTCAAGCATCAGCCCAGGCTTACTTTTAAACAATTCCCACGAAATGACTGAGCCAAATCTGCATGTCGCGGTACAACCACCTCACTGGGGGTCTAATAACAATGGAGCATGCGCTGTGGGGAGGTTGGTCGCGGTATTTTCATTAATGAGGTCGAGTGTCAATTTCAGGTGGTCTAACTTTCTTCTTGGTCAATTGATAAAGTTGCAAGACCACGGGAAATCACAAAACATTTGTGTTTATCAATTAAAGTACATCCCTTGCATACAAATCATTAGATAATTGTTGGAAGATATTTACTTGTTTTATCTTGTTGGAAAGCGAGACAAAGTGCACACGCCCCCTTGTTAGGCCCCATGCAAATCCAGGCGTGCGGTACAAACTATTAATAGACACGCGAGGCTGATTCAACACTTCGGGGGACATTCAGGGGTTCGGAGTTCACGTTTGATAAAATTAATCTGTTTGATTAATAACTAGATTTTCTAAATTAACTAGAGCCTATAGGCTTTGGCATGTAATCTATGACTGGGTCAACTTATCATTTTAATAAAACATTGTTTAAAGTAGATTCGATTATTAATCAATAATTTTTAGGATGAGATTTTCTTGGTGAAGCACAGAAACTAGTGCTGGATGGGTCGACCCCGTGGGGGTTCGAACCTGTGCTCTCGGAATTTGGCACTAAATTGCCAGCAGTAAATGCAAGCGCCTTAAACCACTTTGCCACCTCAGCTCTTGTTTTTGCAGCTGCGTTTAGGCCTATATTGCACGGCAATAGCGTGAAGAACAGATGTATTTAGTCTCGGGGCCCCATTAGAATTTACTTATATCAAGATTTTCAAATTTTTTCCCACGGGTTAGAACAGCAGCATGTTAGTCCTTGGTTCTTCAACCTGAGCCAGTTAGCGCGTCATGGGGCTTTGTTTACATTCCACTCGAAAGTATGTCACTCAGTCACGGGGTCGTGGAGCTGTGTATCAATGAAGGGTGGTCAGTGAAAATTTTGTGACTGATTGATCCGAACTGAAATGTTTTGTATGACATAGCTAATTTCTAAACTACCGCTGTTATGTTAGCAGGGGTCCAATATACACACATAACAGCCATAAGATTTAAGGCTAATGAAATTTAATACACGACTCCACAGTCTCGCCATATTACATGTAGGTAAACCGGGTCGTATCCAAAGCGAGGCTCTGGGTCAGTGGAACGTAAACACTGGCGAGAAAGCGTGTGGCCCAGGCTAATAGGCATAAATACACGACTCCACAGTCTCACCATATTAGGTAAACTGGGTCATATCCAGAGCGCGGCTCTGGGTCAGAGTGGAACGTAAACACTGGCGAGAAAGCATGTGGCCCAGGCTGATCAAACATGCCGAAAGGTGCAAATAATGGCTCAAGTAAAGGAAAAGGCAAGGCGGAGAGAGGGTATAATGATGGAATATTATAATGTCAGGCCAGAATATTTCACGGTAACGATCGTTCCGTTTCCGTGTCGCTTCCGTCAAAGAAAAAACACGGAACCGATTTATCGTTTCCCATTATTATGCTCCCAATAAACGTGGTGTGCTTATGGTAGTTTCTTTACTCACTATATTTGTTTCATTCTGATCGAAAAAGGTATTCCAATAAGTATAAAATCTCTGTTTTATATCGTTAACATCAGGGAAGCCTTCGGGCTGAGGTCGGGTATGTTGTTGTTGTTGTGAACGTCGTGCGGTCGAGGTCGGGATTTCCTCAATCGTATGCGGACCAATGAAAGTGCTAGCTTGTCTTGTGCGCGTCATCAGTTTATGATCTCCCGGGAATCTCCCTCGTCTGACGCATGCATGGTGAACGTGCAGTCAACGTTGTTGGAAATGTCTAAGTTTCACATGCATTTATAGTACAATTCTGTTGCTCCTTGTGTTTGACTGGGGAATGTCAGAAGCCACGAAACGAAAGGGGTATTTGGTTTCCTAAAAACAGTTAGAAATTGGTTGTTCAGTGTTGAATTTGATCCAGTAACTGACGATAATCGGAACATTTTAATTCTGCACTGCAAAGTGTGCACGGCACAATCTCAAGCTATATCTCGTGGCGACGTTAAACCCTATTCACTCACTCACTCAAGCTATATCTCGTGGCCCCACATTGAATTCAATATGTTGACAGAATAACTTACGAACCTCTGTGAAGTAAATATACTTTAATTCTTCAAATACCTCACAGCCAGTTCACCATGCTTGAACAATGATCACAAGTTTATAAAGACATATGGCAAATGAAAATAACAATTTAAACAACATTTTGTGACATTTAAAAAAAAAGGTTCCCATACAATTATTTCACGGAACCCAATATTAGTTTCCGGAGGGTTCCCATAGATAGAATACACGGAACCGAAAAAAAGTTTCCGACCGTTCACGAAATATTCTGGCCTGAATGTAAAATACTGCTTGCTGATCAGGTTATCAGTGCACTCATTACATGAATATTTGAAGAAATTTTGCAATTTTGACCAAATATTTCAGGTCATAAATAAAGAGATGCACATCTTCAAACCATATTGAACATGTGTATAAAGTTTCAGAAACATCCATTAATAACTGAGTGACTAGTTAATTACACAAGAACATGCTCTATATATATATTGGAATAGATGCAGAAAATCGACAAAGTCCAAATCTGGATAAAGAAGGCCTGGTAATTTTGACCAAATATTTCAGGTCATAAATAAGAGATGCACATCTTCAAACCATATTAAACATGTGTACAAAGTTTCAGAAACATCCAGTAATAACTGTGTGACTAGTTAATTACACAAGAACATGCTATATATATTTGAATATATGCCGAAAATCGACAAAGTCCAAATCTGGGTAATTTTGACAAAAATTAATATTTCATGTCTCAAATAAGAGATGCAAATCTTCAAACATGTCTACAAAGTTTCAGAACCTTCTGATAAAAATAGTAGGAGTAGTTCATAACACTAAAAACTTGTCTAAACATGGGAATAGATCCTGAAAATGGCAAAGTCCTATATTAGTTCAAAACGTCATAAATGTGCCAAAAATTATAATTTCGCCTAGTAAATAGGACATGCACAACTTCAAACCATAGGTAACACATATGTAAAGTTTCATTAAAATAAAGCAAAATCTAAGGAGGAGTAGCCCGGACAAATTGTGTGATCCTGAAAATGGCAAAGTCCTATCAAGTTCAAAACGTCGTAAATATGTCAAAAATAAAAATAAAAATAGGAGATGCACATCTTCAAACCATAGGTAACACATATATAAAGTTTCATTAGAATAGAAGCAAAATCTTAGTAGTCGGGGAAAAAATGTGTCTACAGACAGACGGTCGGACAAACAGACAGACGAACAAGCCGATTTCAATATACCCCCTCTAACTTTGTTGCGGGGGATATAATAAATACTATGCTATCACATTATATAGACTGAGGATTACTTCTTACTGTGTAAAATGAATTCTCTAGGCCCACTAAACTTTAGTACTGGTAATACTAGGAGAAATGGCATATTCGGTTGAATTTCTGTTTCATTTCTCGCAACCTTATGAGAATATAATTTTTGGTTAAATATTTAATTTTTTGTATTGTTATTTTTGGTTTCCAGTTTTACGCTAGATATTCTCATGGTTATACTGGTTGCTTCATGGTGTAATGGAGAGTAGTAGCCTAGCTATATAATGCTTTCACTAATATTGGAGTGTACTGTATATAGTCACACAATCACTAACACTGTACCGGTATCTATTTGAGTGAAAAAAATGTATAAATATTTTTATTTTAAATATATTTATATTCTGGTGATTAAATATCGTATCAATTGCAGCCCTCGCTATAAGAGTTTGCCGTAGTAAAACCGTCCATCCACGGCAAAAAAAATATGCCGCAGATGTCTGATTTTCCGAACTGAATAATTATCGTGGGGCCTAAGTTTTTATCAGATGGGTATCATACCAGGCCTTATTTTTTGACGTGAACGCTCGTTCAGGTTACGTGAAGGTTGCGCAAACCATATTTTACGCGAACGGTCACCGTTCACGTGGGGCGAATTTCATCTGCTAGCTTACTTTCACAAGTCGGCAGTGTCTGTCTGCACAAAGTGAAAATAAAATAAAAAGTGGCGACAGCGATATTTCCGCGTATACCGTCCACTTTCTCTTTCTCCTTTTGTCGACTGGCAGGCTAATTTACACGGCCGTGGTTGTTTGATAAATCATGAATTCCTTATGGCGTAGTTAATTGTTTGGGTCGGAGTGGTTTCGTTTTCACTGGTCAGACAATTACGCATGCCCAGATGGAAATAGGTCAGCCCGTTCAGCAATGTCAGAAGTTGCATGAAATAGAAAGTGAAGAGGTCTGTCCGAAAGTGAATGGCCAATTAGCGGACCCCCTCTAGGAAGCAACCCCATAATTAGATTGGCACTGAAGCTGCATGCGAAGTGCTACCGGTTAAAAGTGTGTACCTGAACTGTGACGTCTGGGACGTATTTCTTTCACATTATAATTTTTACAGCCTGTTGACCTCAACACGTGCTTCGAACAATTCCACGCAAGCCCCGGGCGATCTCAATCATGAAGGCTGGTGATCACGGGGGGGGTGGAAAGACCAGTCGCATGCAAATTACAACATCATCATTCATTCTCGGGTTTTGTATTCGAATGAACCGTTACCTTATTTTTATGTCATTGAAATATTGCCACTGTTTTCACGGGTTTAAAATGTTCATATGATCAAATAATATGAACTCGTGTTCAGCTTTGTTACAGTTTTCACCCCTGCTGATTTTGCCAAGTGACTCAACAGGGATTCATAGACGTCCGTTTTTACTACCGTTAAACGGTAGAAAAAAAATGTCAAAAACTGAATATAGACAGCAAAAAACTCAAAAGTGTACGTTTTGGACAAGAAATACTCAATGTTTTTGACGAAAACTCAATACTCGAAATGGTGCAAATTATTTCAGTGATGTGAAAATCATCGCCGATCCTTCGACAATTTGTCTTCGAACGTTTGGGGATTTCCAGTTCTAGAAATAATTTCCGTCTCCACGAGTTCTGCGAAACGTACACAAACGGAAGTGGCGGTTTTCACGTCTTGCTGACGTAATGCGCTAACTAAACCTCGGAGACCTTTGCTCGATTATTTTTTGGGAGCCTCGAATACTCTCTGTAATGGTTCCCGACTGGCGCCGAAGGTAGTGTATTCTCCTTCGCTCGGCTGCTGATGCACAGCTACCAACGTTAAACCCAACAGACGAAAAAACAGTCTATATGAAGGAATTGAATGCTAGCTGGCGGTCTGCAGACGAAAAGTACACGAGGGTGAAAATGAAACCTGGGACATTTTGCATATCATTTAGCAGATGAATTTGATTCGGATTCGTTCATAATTAGAATGACAAACAATTTTCCCTAAGACAGAACATCGGGCAAAGTAGAATCAAGCGGTAGGAAATTTATGAAAATATAAATGGATCGTTTCTGCAGAGACATTGCGTGTATGATACCCATCATGAACAACAACAACAACGCGGTCTAGCACTTTACGTTGAGAACACGCATTTCTTCAGAAGTCGGTTTATTTGAGGTCTAGATTTCAACTTTAACGGCATTGCATTTCTTGTTTATGTCCGTGACTCTTGAATTTTTGTTGGTAATTTTCATCTTTCACTGTAAAAACCATCATGGTATGAAATGAGAAAATGTGGTACAAAAATATCTGAAATTTCCTTATTTTTTTTAATGTTTTTGCGTATCTCATATAAATCCATAGCCTAGTCTTTATATAAAGGTTCATTAATAACAATTGTTGATTTACTGCTTGTCAGGGAATGCAGCAGGTGGCCAGATTTTTATTTATTTATTTATTTTTTATGATTATTGTTTCATATGCAATACAAAGATACAAATGAAATAAAATTAAGAGTATATACTTACCACTTACCAAACATGTTTAGGCTGAATACTGCTCATCAATGGAGATAATCACTCACCTGAACTAATTTGTGCTATTATATGTGTGCTAACCACCCTCCTCAGAATAAATGAGGCGATTTCAATTTTTCCCATTGAGAAGTTTACATCTAGTTGTGCAGTAACTAGCACTAGTGAAAATGGCAACTGGTCGCAAACTAAGCCACTAAGAATCCAACTGGATTCTCGCAAAATTTTGCGAAATTCTACCCCTGCAGTTCCTTTGTTCTGAAGTTCGACGGCAACCATGCGATGGACGTAAAGTAGAAGTCCGAGTTTAAGACATCATTCTGCTTGACAGCTGTTACATCTTACGTGAAAATTCGCTGATGATGTAAGGATTTTATAGCGTCTCTTGCAAGCGTTATATGATAATTATCTTTGAATGTTTATGATAGTTTGTGATCGCTTACCACTGTTGGTGTTGCTACAAACACGAGGTCCAAAAAAATGAAATCTATTAAAATAAGTGAGCAAGTTACAATACAGAACATGTGTTTTTTTGTCATTCAGATGACCATTATCCAAATCACATTAGATAGCTCACCTTAGTACTACAGAAACTATTTGTTCATATCTTAATTGGTAGGGTGGTAAAAACATTCAAAAACTCAATATCAACTTGTGGGTGGGCCGTAAAAACTTGGAAAAACTCAATTTGAGCATAAAAAGAACTCAATATTTTATAGTGGGTAGTAAAAATTTGGACTTCTATGAATCCCTGCTCAAGTGAGGTTATCCCGGGCAGTGTGGTTCGTGTCCAAAAACAATGAAACCGTGGGGGAGATGGGTTGTAGTGAAGTTTCTCCGTAAATCAAATAGCATCTCGTTGGGGTATTTGTTCTCTTATTAAGAGTAGATAATCTTTATTCTTTTCACACTAATGTAATATTCTCATGGTTTCCGGATAATAAATAGCTTTTTGCTACAACAATGGGGAAACAGTTAATTGCGTATGCGTGCTCTTCCACCCCTGGAGTCAAAATCAGAATGGGCTTAGCGATAGCGGGTCATGCGCAGTGGCTGGGTACTAAGTCCAGATACGAATGTTTGTCACCCAAAAGTCATCCGTACGACAGGGTCAGGATTCAAGTATCTTTATTATTAGTGATTATGGCAAAGCATTTTCTTGGTGTAGATGACAAAGGACCTACCAATATGATATGATCCAAAAATAGTGTGCGGGGGGGCACAGGTTGTGAAAGACGCATCTCTGTTTACAAGACAATGCTTCTCTTGAGATTTTTGCTCGAATAAACAACACTCTTTATTCTTCTTACATTAATGAAACATTATTACGCTTTCAGCGGAATAAAAATCTATTTGATTGAACAATGAGACACCAGTTTTAGAATTTTTCCACCCCTTACCTACCCCGGTCTTCATGCTGATTTCACCATTTCAGACTGACCCGATTCTTGTCAACTCGACATACCGTACCGTAAATTAACGGGAAATGGTGCACTCGAACTCGGCACAAAATTAACATGCCTTGCAACAGGGTTTGTCCAGAATATTTTACGGAAACATTACGAACAAGAGAGTGATTAAAAGAATGTATTATAGCGCCTCTATCGAACTAAGACGTCTCCTAGAAGAAGAATAGGTTCGCAGCAGTGATCAAGTCAAATCACTCGAGGACAACCCCGACCACTTCCTGCCTATTTACTCGCGCACTGAGACAGTGGGACAAGCAAAACGCTGTAAGATAACACTTTCAGATACAAAAGAGTATTGTAACATATATATTGTTAAAGTAATAGACTCAAGAAAGAAAACAATATCACGATAAACAGAAAATACAGACAATATCAAGGATGAGCTCAAGAGCTCTTTCTTTAGGATGTGTACGTTGGTCGGACGGCGGAAGGATATCTTTAAACTTAATTCATGCCCCTATAATGTAAATCTATTACCATAGATTACATAAAAACTCTCACATTCAATACCAAAGGAAATATAATCACCAACTTTAGTTTCGCGTAAAGCTGCAATTCATATGGATAGTATGAAGGGACCGTGACACAAATTAACGGTTTGTTCCTACGACATTTGTGTTTGTCGACACAATATTCTGCAAAGACCGTTATTATACAGCAATGTTTTCGCGTACAGCTGCATTCATATGGACAGTGTGAAGAAACCTTGACATAATTCAATGGTTTGTTCCTACGACATTTGTGTTTTTGTTTGTCGACACAATATTTTGTAAAGACCGTTATAATATAGCAATTTCATTTCACTCCGGCTAATTCAGTACCAGTCGATCACATCCAACCATATAAAAACGACATGAGCATGCATGATCGTAGTATATATTTTTCTGTTTCTGCTCTTTTAGACAGACAACACATTATTGCAGTAAACGAAAATCTCGGCTTTTAAAATGAGTCTGACTTCACCTCTGGTATTAAACAACACAGAAACAGTTAAGCTGGGAATTTGCCCTAAACCAAACCCGGTTAGGACGACGAACGGCAGAGAGAGCGGCATACATGTAGGCCGCCCGGTTCGGATCTACCCACTATGCCGACCAGAGCTCTGAGACAGTCATGCCGTATACCGTTCCAATCGCCCTGATATGCCGTTCCTATGAAGGAATGCATGCCCCAAAGCCGAGAAGGTCCCTAAAAATAATGTAACTGTACCTTCTTGACCTCACAGCGCATAGCTTTGCGAAGGTCGAGTTTCACCCGACGTCCATCTTCTCCAGACCAGAACAACAAGGCTGTCTGTGTACCATTCTTACATTCAAGAAGCTGATTGGGGTCTAGTTTGCTTGTGAAAAACGAATCCACTACGTTTCCATTCTTGTCTTCATACAGCTTCCTTGAGGTTGGTATTAGGATGTTGTCTAGAAAGAGAAGAATATCAGATTGTGGTAATCCCTGAAATAATTCAGTCCAACATCAAATTTCGATCATCCCCAATTTTAGGGACACATTTCAATCGGTGGTTCTGATAAATTTGATCACCTCTACAATCATTGAAATAACCAAAATATAATGTATTATCTGCATGATTTGAAAGAGTTTGTCAACTTCCTGTTTTAATAAATTTGATCACCCCATATTTTACATTGGGGAGATTTCACTTCCTGCGACTGAATTTTTAGAAGGATTATCACAGTTATTTCGTTTTTGTTTTATCAATTGTCATAAAAACTATTTCACAACCTCTTGTGATTGGCTGGAGGTTCTTTCCTGAAACAAGCCAATAACATGAGGCACCAGAGGTGCTAGAACCCCTCAGCTCTGTAATATTTTGGAAAAAATTATCAGTTATATCACGAGTGTGTGTACATGTGGCAGAGCAGTGTGATCAACAGATTATTGAGCTGCCTCACTAAATGCCATATTGTACATGTAAGCAGCGTTTTGTTCGGGTTGTTTTTTTTTAACATTTTTAGCTCATCTGGGCCGAAGGCCCGATGTGCTTATGTCATGGCCTGACTGTCCGTCGTCCGTCGTCCGTCTTGGGGTCTAGTTGTGCAAGATATCTTTTGTGGTCCGATTCAAAAATCCAATATGGCCACCAGGCGGCCATCTTGGATTTCCCGATGAAACATTGTTATCGCGATTTCTCAGGAACTACTGCATAGATCTTTCTCGAATTTGGTACACAGGTTCCCCTTGGGGTCTAGTTGTGCAAGATACCTTTTGTGGTCTGATTCACAAATCCAATATGGCCACCAGGCGGCCATCTTGGATTTCCCCATGAAACATTGTTATTGCGATTTCTCAGGAACTACTGTGTGGATCTTCCTCAAATTTGGTACACAGGTTCCCCTTGGGGTCTAGTTGTGCAAGATACCTTTTCTGCTCTGATTCGAACATCCAATATGGCCACCAGGCGGCCATCTTGGATTTCCCTATGAAACTTTGTTATCGTGATTTATCAGGAAGTACTGCATGGATCTTTCTCAAATTTGATACACAGGTTCCCCTTGGGGTCTAGTTGTGCAAGATACTTTTGTGGTCTGATTCAGAAATCCAATATGGCCACCAGGCGGCCATCTTGGATTTCCAGATGAAACATTGTTATCGCGATTTCTCAGGAACTACTGCATGGATCTTTCTCAAATTTGGTACAGAGGTTCCCCTTGGGGTCTAGTTGTGCAAGATACAATTTGTGGTCTGATTGAAAAATCCAATATGGCCACCAGGCGGCCATCTTGGATTTCCAGATGAAACATTGTTATCGTGATTTCTCAGGAACTACTGATGGATCTTTCTCAAATTTGGTACAGAGGCTGCCCTTGGGGTCTAGCTGTGCAAGATACCTTTTCTGCTCTGATTCGAACATCCAATATGGCCACCAGACGGCCATCTGGGATTTCCCTATGAAACTTCGTTATCGTGATTTATCAGGAAGTACTGCATGGATCTTTCTCAAATTTGATACACAGGTTCCCCTTGGGGTCTAGTTG
Source organism: Hanleya hanleyi (assembly GCA_036873755.1). NCBI lineage: Eukaryota > Metazoa > Mollusca > Polyplacophora > Lepidopleurida > Hanleyidae > Hanleya > Hanleya hanleyi. The sequence continues at coordinate 18,179 of JAVTVY010011739.1, read as the reverse complement.
TGCAAGATACAATTTGTGGTCTGATTGAAAAATCCAATATGGCCACCAGGCAGCCATCTTGGATTTCCAGATGAAACATCGTGATTTCTCAGGAACTACCGCATGGATCTTTCTCAAATTTGTTATACAGGTTCCCCTTGGTGTCTAGTTGTACAAGATATCTTTTCTGCTCTGATTCAAAATCCAATATGGCCACCAGGCAGCCATCTTGGATTTCCCCATGAAACTTTGTTATCACGATCATGGATTTCTCAGGAACTACTGCATTGATTTTTCTCAAATTTGATACACAGGTTCCCCTTGGGGTCAAGTTGAGCAAGATACCTTTTCTTGTCCGATTTGAAAATCCAATATGGCCGCATCTTGAATTTCCCATGAAACTTTATCATGAAATCTCAGGAAATAACTGCATGGATCATTTAGTGTTCAGGGGGGAGAACACAAGTTAGAAACTCATCTATTGCAGTTCTTTAGTAAAAATTTCTCACAGCTACGTTCTCCAGTTACAGACAGATGAGCTACAGTGCCGTGGCACTATCTTTGCTTCTAAGCATCCAAAACTATATTTTATAGTAGACTGGTTTGTTTAACACTTGACAATTCAGCTTTCCATTAAAGTCTATTATCGTAATTGTCGCCAACCAACGTTTTGAATCTCCAATTATAAAGGCAACCAACAGAGCAGAAGGGCGATGGATGCAAGCTACTTTATTCAGAACAGAACCCAACTATTGAGGCAAGGTTTACTGATAATTTTATCCACACAGGTCACTAAAAATCCTCCCTCCCTACACAGATTTATTAAAAAAAATGATGCTAAACAGGATTTTTTTTTCAACCAAACAGCCTAAAGCTTTGCTTATAATTGGAGCTTCCTGATATAGTCATTCTTGAGATAAGGTGGTAACAAACAATTTGGAAAATTGACATGGTGACCTAGGAAAATATAGATAAACTCTTGCAGATTTTCAATCATGTCAATAGGCTTCTGCTCTGTGACCACAAGTCTGGTGCTCCTGGGCATAGTCACTGTGGTAACGGGTATTGGTGATGGATGGATGGACAGATGGACATAGGTACATGATGACAAAAATACTCCAAGATCAGTATTGTCATGTTGGTCGAGGGGATGAAAACAGCCAAAGCTTTTGAAATATTACCTAATAGAGATATGATGAACAAAGAGAAAATTTTGCTTTTGTGTCGATATGTTTTGCATGTGTTCAAGTTGGTCAGTGGCGATAGACCCTGCAACATGCAGTACATGTACCTTTGAGGGTATCCTCACATAACTGGCCTCCGTCCCAGACCTCTGTGTGAAGGGGGATACTGGGGAATCCCAGTGACCTGAACAAGAAAATTTATGGATAAATTTACTTAATACAGTGAATGTTCTAATTATTCAGGCACTCAATTAATGTTTTTCACCATGGATAGTTCTGCAGAACAAGTCTTCTAAGAATCACAAATGCTTGCCTTTAGGGCAGTTGTGTTGATGATGTCAATAGTATTGTTCACACATTTGGGGCTGTGGTCCCAAAATCAATCCAATCTTCTCTCACAGATGTTAAACCACTCTCCAAGTCGATCAGTTCAATAAGTCTGGAGTTATTGCCCGGACAAGATCCAAGCGCTTAATATTCAAGATGGCTAACCATGGCCATCTGAGCTGTCCTCTCACTGAAAGATGTCAAGTTTAAAGGTGATCAGTTCAATAGTTCTTGAGTTATTGGTCGGACAAGAAATGTGTAACGATCCAACTGCTGACAATGCAATATGTCTGAGGATGGCCATCTTGGATTACACAGGTAACAGAAAAGCAATCCCATCCGTCCTCTTGCCGATGTCAAGACACTCTCCAAGTTTGAAGTTGATAAGTTAAATTAATCTCGATTTATTGCCCAGACAAGATCCAAGCACTCAAAATTCAAGATGGTTGATAGTGACCATCTTGGATTATGCAGGTAATTGAAAAGCAATCCCAACAGTCCTCTCACCGACGTCAAGCCACTCTCCAAGTTTGAAGTCGAACGGTTCAATCATTCTCGAGGTTAATGTCCGGACAAGATCAAACTGCTGAAATCCAAGATGGCTGGCAGTCATCTTGAAGTACACAGGTAACTGAAAGCATGCTAACCATTTTCTCACCGATGTCAAGGCACTCACCAAGTTTAAAGTCGATCGGTTCAAAAGTTACCGAGTTATTGGTCGGAAGAGAAATGTGTGAAGATCCAACTGCTGACAATCCAAGATGCTTGATGATGGCCACCTTGGATTACGCAGGTAACTGAAAAGAAATCCCAACCATCCTCTCACCCATGTCAAGAAACTCTCCAAGTTTGAAGTCAATCAGTTCAATAGCTCTCGAGTTATTGGTCGGACAAGAAATGTGCAAAGATACAACTGCTGAAATCCAAGATGGCTGATGGTGACCATCTTGGATTACGCAGGTAACTGAAAAGCAATCCCAACCGTCCTCTCACCGATGTCAAGACACTCTGCAAGTTTGAAGACGATTGGTTCAATGGTTACCTGTGTAATCCAAGATGGCCATGGTTAGCCATCTTGAATATTAAGCGCTTGGATCTTGTCCGGGCAATAACTCCAGATTTATTGAACTGATCGACTTGGGGAGTGATTTGACATCTGTGAGAGAACGGTTAGGAATGCCTTTCAGTTACCTGTGTAATTCAAGATGGCCACCATCAGCCACCTTGCGTTGTCAGCACTTGCTTCTTTACACATTCCTTGTATGAACAATAACTCGAGAATTATTGGACTGATCGACTTCAAACTTGGAGAGCATCTTGACATCGGTGAGAGTACAAAGTTGGGATTGCTTTTCAGTTACCTGTGTAATACAAGATAACTTCCAGCTGTCTTGGATTTTCAGTAGTTAGATCTTGTCTGGACAATAACTTGAGAACAATTGAACTGCTCGACTTCTGGGATGTCTGGCTCTTCAGACAGATCTCCATTTTCAAAATCATAATCTTAATCAATGATATGGGATTTCATCCACACAAAAAATCGACCATAGAGGTCCACGCCCCCCGCAGCAGCAGGACCAAGTCATTTAGAAGACATCATGTTACACAAGTTTATCTGTGCTGTGGTCTATAATGAACAAAAGCCCTAAGGAGATGGCACATGAATCATAATATTTTTGTGATAATTGTGATTTTTCGTTTAAATGGTCATTCGCTTTGCACCGAAAGTGATTTATCATCAGCAATGTTATATTTATGGTTGGTATTAAAAATAGAATAGAACAATTTCAAAGAATTACAACAACGAAATTGGTCAATTTTCATTTCACGAAAAACTGACACAACAAAATGTGCCTTTATACCAATTTGACTATCCTTCAAAATCTTTATAATCAAATTTCATGGAAAACACGCCGTTCAGACGATATCGTGTTACAAATGTTTACCTATGCTCTGACTACAGTGCTACCTTGTGGTGAACATTAGCTATGAAAGGACAACCAGACAAATTTCCCAGGCCTAAGGAGATAGCACACAAAGTTTGACACAAAAATCTTTCAGAGATGTTCACATTTAAATCGAGGCAGTCAGAGAATTGTAATTTTTCATTGAAAAGGCAATTTGGTTTGCAAAGGAGGTGATTTATCATGTCGGCCATGCTATATCTATGGTAGGCAACCTAAAGAAAAAAAAACAAAAACAAACAATATCTAAATTTCCAAGGATCAAATTGGGAATTTGCATTTCACGAAAAACGTCTTTTTTTGGGGGGACAAAAAATGTGCCTTTATAGTTACGCCAGCAACACAAAAAACCTTTTCAGCAAATTGTCTATCATTCAAGATCAATATAATCCAATTTCATAGAAATCAAACAAGCCGTTCAGAGATGGTTTACATATGCTTAGACTACAGTGCCACCGAGTGGTGAACAGTTGCTACGAAAACACAACCAGAAAAAATTTTCAGACCTAAGGACATAGCACGCAAAGTCTGACCCAAAAATATTTAACGGGTCCAGAAATATTCATGTTTCAAGTCATGGCGGTGGCGGAACCGGCGGAGCTGTTTCTCATGAAAACATATTAAGAGCATCCACTTTGTGGAAATGCTCTAATGATGTAACTACTAAGGGAATACGGGTAACGTCCCCTACACATCATGACAGTTATGATTGAATCGATTTGAGGATGAAATTTACATCTCAGAATTTGAATGCTTCAGGTGGTCCAATTCTTCTAGGCTAATTCGAGGTGTAAAACGGAGAAGTCTGCTTGTGTATGTAGATGATTGAGAGTAGGTACAGTGTAACCTAACTATAACGCTGTTGCTGGAGGACCAAATTTTAACCACCTTATACATTTTCAGCCTTATAAAAGGGTTGAAATAACAGGTATTCTTCAATTTTGGGGACGCCATAGCACCCACCTCATATCAGAATAAGCGCTATATTGAGGCACCTTATAGTGAGGCTACACTGTATAAACAAAGATAGAAGTGAACTCTTACCCAGTAAATGGGTCGAAGTAGACACTTTTCATAGGCGGCAGCACCATCTGCATATTTCCAGTGAGATAGCCATCTTTGGTAAGGTGCAGATGAAGATCCTCCGTACAGTGGTCAGTCACGTAACGTGCACTGGAAAGTAAATAAATAACAAGACAGTGACAAATCAGTTCAGCTCTGACAGTGTACATGTATCGAAAATGCAACTATTTCAGATTTGTGCAGTATGATTACCACTGCTGAAAGTTAGCACTGTCAGGTTCGCACATCACTGTGGCATGACATCATTTCACACCTTCTTTTGCTAAAAGATTCTGATCTTGTTAAGAGAATTGTCCCACCTGCCAGAGCTGTTAGAGTCCTCAGTGTACACAGGGTGACAAAGCTGAATCCTCCACACCACTGGGATGAGGTAGATTTGGCCACTACTCCGTGTCACATTGATCAATGTCTGCCACGGAGTGTACTCAAAGCGACGTTCACGACGCTTGGCCCACAGTTCCCGGCCTGGTATCATATCATAATTGTAAAGAACATTTCTGAAAAAAAAAAAAAAAAAAAAAAATGGTGAAGTATTAGTATTGTAGACAAATATGCAGGTTCCTCTTGAGTGGGAACACACTAAAGGAGTGAGTAGGATTTAACATTGTTTTCAACATTTTGTCAGTCAGTGAGTAGGATTTAACATTGTTTTCAACATTTTGTCAGTCATATCACGACGGTGCCTACATGTGCCAGAACATGGAGGGAGAGAGGGAATTTGGCTTAATGTCACACGCAAGTTTGTTTCACTCATATGGTGACAGTCAGTTTGGTTGGTGGAGGAAGCCGGAGTACCCGGAGAGAACCACCGCCCTTCGGCGCCAGAACATGGGAGTGTCCACAGTTCCTATTACCCTGGACACCGATCAGCCCAACCAGTACAGCACCCGATCACCCATCCAAGTACTGACCGAGCTCAACGATGCTTAACTTTGGTGATCTGACGAGAACTGGCGGGCCCAACGTGATATGCCGTACCTCACACTAAAGGTACTCAAGTGGATATTATTAAGCCATTAGACCCCACCCAAAATGTCAGTTAAAGGAATGCCCCAGTCCAAAGGTGCTTTTAATGCTTGGGCAAATGTGGCTAAAACACAATCCCAGCCAAGATCTGGTCATGGCAAGATATTGTCAATAAACCAAATTCAGAAGGTTACTGGAGTTAAGGATTGGAGATGGTATCCACAGATTACAAAGTAATTTTAGATGATGACCTGACAGGTTATCGCATGTTCTGTCAATCAGCATGATCAAGTTTATGGGGGACCTACTGGTTTTGGTAACCTAAATGACACATTATCACTTATTTGTACAACTACATGTGACAAGACAATGGTAATCCCTCTATTAATTCAATCCCCTATCAACATTCAATCACCCTCAATTTTGGGAACAGAATTCAATCAGTGGTTCTAATAAATTTGATCACTCTCTAAACACATTGAAATAATGAAGACATAATGGATTATTCTCAACTTCCCATTCTACTAAATTTGATCACCCCCAAATTTTATGGTGGGAAATTTCACTTCCTGTGATTGAATTATCAGGGAGGTTACCGTATTAAATGATGTACAGAATGATCACTTAAATAAATACATGTCTACCAAGCAGAGCAACTACACAATCCTGTTGCATGAAGAAACAGAACTGGCAAATGACACAAGCAATTGTTTCTGGAACTTACTTGTTTACAAATGTCTTATAAGTGGACTCGGACTCTTCTTGTTCTCCACACAGAGCATGTACCATGGATAAATATAGACCGACATGTGGAGACTTCTGCGCCAGGGACTGCAGTCTGGACTTGGCTTCTTCATGCCAGGAGCTTTCTGGATGACATAAAATCATCAAAATTCACAATGGATTGATTGTTAATCAATTAAATGCTAACAACTTTGAAAAGTTTGATAAGACTTCGGCAAAACAATTAAACACTTCCAGTAGAAAATTATGATGTGAAACCCAAAAGATGTATCTCAAGATGGCAAAGGGAAGTTGAGGAGATTCTGGAAGCTTTCAGTGATAGATGTAAACTTGGTTTAAAATGCACTTGTCCAGGATTCAACAAACTTCAGGCCTATGCTGTAATGATGAATAGTAAATCCTGTTCTCCTTCAGGTTTCCCAATTTCAGTTTTAGAAGACCTCTATGTAGTAGTAGTTTGTGTTAGGTATTTAACCCGGAAGCACTGGTTACAGGTTACCATAGGTTAGCCATTTTCCAATCAGGGTAACTTGCAATAGGTTTCCTGAGAAAATACTACAGCACATGCCTGAACTTGAGCTTGATTTAAGAGGACTCAAATAGGTTACATTGAACATTCATTTTAACATTTCTTCTCTTCATGTAACTTACATAGTTTACCAGGAGCACAGTGCATGGTAACCTAAATGGGATTTTATAAAAAAGTATTACACCACACCCCTCAGGGTGTTTATTTTTTTTTTTTTTTTTGCCACTTTCCTGATTAAAAACTATTGCAAATTGAGTTTTTGGAAAATTTTGATATTGAGTTTTGATCAACAAAATTGCGTGCCAAAGGTGCGCAAAAAATAACAACTGATTTATGGTGAATAAATATTGAGTTTTCCGAGAGATAAAATAAAAATATTGAATTGTTGTGACAAATTATCAAGCAAAATTGTTGTTCTTGTTGCTGCAACTCACGAGTGCTAGAAGTTAGCGCTTGCTTGCTGGGGCAACAAGTAAAAAACGGCATGTACAAGCGCAAAATTCATGTTAGCTGCACGTATTGGCAGGCACAATTTTCTTCGGATTAAAATACTTACTGGAAAAGTTTTATTAAAGGATTTTTATCAATATTTTTTTTTCTCTGGAATATGTGTCACAAGAGTTAGTACATGTACTTAATTAAGAAATTTTTTTAAAAAAAATTTCTTGTCCCCTGTGGGCGTATTTAAGCCTTTTTGATTAAAGACCTGTAGCTCAATTTCCTCCAGTTAACCCGTTAATGAGCTTAGGCGTCACGTGACCATGTGACGTAAGACAAGCGATCGTCTCCTGCAGCCAGCTGTCTGAGCTATATGGATTTGTGATTACTCCATCGCGTATATCGCTGTTTTAATAATGGAAAAACGATTTTAAACCATGGAGGAATATGCCAGTGATGATGATCTATATACTGAGGACTTGACATTCTGCCGTATCAATTTGAACCCGTACCAAACGACTGAAATGAGGTGGAACAGAGGAACAGCGAATTTGGAGCAGACGAACCATCATACACGGAACAAGGTCGACTTGTAAACATGTTATTTATTATCTATGCCGGACGTTATATATAGGCCACCTACATGTATGCAAAGAATGAATAAATATTTAGACAATGATCGGAATAATTTGTTAGAGACCTGCCTGGTGAAATTTAAACACTGAGACGTACCCCAATTTTGGAGTTTTCTTTTTCGTTCAGGTCAGTTTGAAAGCACGACGTTAGAGATCATGTACCGAAAAGATTTAGTTCATTTTTTTTTTACTTCTGGCAAATCTGTGTTCAATAAATTATTTCCAGTAGGAATATGCCGTCCAGCTAGCGTAATCGAGAGGAAAGAACAAATTGCAACTTTCTAGCTGTCCTGCTCCCGATTTTTCGCAGATACATTTGGTGGGGAGGGAGGGAGGCAATTTCTCCCACAACGGGTGTTGGTGACATTATCAGATAGCTCACCTGCACGCAAACAGTCTAGTAAATTCATGTCACGAGAGTGATATTTAGCTCACATAAACGGTCATATTTTATATTGTATTATATTGCAACCACTCGCCTGACTTTCAAATACCCTCTCCTAAATATTTTGACGTGAGCTATTTTAGCTCGTGCACTAATTCTAAACATGGAGCCCTGGAGTATATTATAAAATAAGCAGAACTGCAATGACCGGAAAACCATTGTGGAGAGGGGTACGTTTAAATTGGCGAATTTTGTGATATATGGAGAACCATTGAACTGTAAATAAGAACAAATTACAAGACCGTCAAATTTGTTTCAACAAAATGTCGATTTTATCAACAAAGCGTTGTCCTACACGACGGCAATAGTGCACCCAATTTTTCCGATAGATGGTCTCCACGGGAAACGAGAAAAAATTCACCCCACAACCTTTTTTCTGCTCGTTTGTACAAGCGTAGGCGGCACAATACGGCATGTTGGAGTCAATTTACACTGCTATTTATAAGGCGGTAGTATTCTCGAGTCGAATTGTGAAGAATTCCACAAAATCGAACCCACAAGATCACAGTTCAGATAAAACCGATAATTGGATTTGTCACAGCTGATTAACTCTCTCCCAGTATGTAATCCATACTAAACTGCTACCTGTCATTAGCGAGCTGTCGCGTCTGTGACGTCACAGATTGGCGGCCTCGCTTTCATTCCACAAATATGCATATCTCACTGGGAGCTAAATAGAGCTGCCAAAAAGGCCTAAATACGCTCACAGGGGACTAGGAAGAAAATTTAAAAAAATTCTTAGTTAAGTACTAACTCTTCTGATACATATTCCAGAGAAAAAAAATTATTGATAAAAATCCTTTAAGCTTAACACAGTGCTATTCTATGGATAACAACTTCTTTATTGCTGTGAAGCATACTTCCAACTTTTTCTATGGAGATGTGGCAGTTAAGGAATCTAACCAACTCCGCCGACTAGAGAAAAAGCACATCAAGACATCCAACCATCTCACATTCCTATTGAGAAAAAGTTGGAAGTATCTCCAACGAAACGTCAGTTCCACAGCAATAAAGAAGTTGTTATCCATAGAATAGCATTGTGTTATATACGCCGACTTCTAAATGCCTATCAAAGAAATTTATTAAGCTTGTATTCTCGGAAATAAAACAGAGAAATCATTTAGCTTGTTCTTGCTTCATTATCGACATCGCTTCGGAGATATTGTCAGACAAATACAGAAAATATAGGCTGATTTTGCCACATGGTATCAGTCAATATAGTAAAGTTCATTTTATTTATCCATCAGTTTTGCCTTTCATGTGGATCATGACCAAATCTTGCGCCTGTCGAGCAGATTAATCCTGCTTGGAGTCCGGGCCTACTACCCGAGCTCTCGTGTTGTATGGCAGGTGGGATGCCATCCTCACTACGCTTGGGCAATGTATTGCGATCAATGACACACAGCGGCATCCTGCACATATGGATCAATCAGATCACTTAAGCACCGCGACCATGGCGACCGTGACAACAGATTCAAAAACACCATACATGTAGCTTGTGCGATACCCAGTGGCAGAAGAACATGCACCTTTTCAACAACCATGAACATTAGCTTGTGCGATACCCAGTGGCAGAAGAACATGCACCTTTTCAACAACCATGAACATTAATAAATATAAGGAAACATAGTTTAAAACAAAATTTATTTGAAGAGAAAATAAACCCATTCATCTACCATCAAACATCCAACAAGCCATGCAAATGTAGAAAACACTGAAGCTTTAAAGGCGGTCCGCAATGTCCGTGTATCCGACCTCACCTTCCCACTGAAGGACTTTAATTGGGTTGAAACGCACGGATTTCTATACAATTTCACTGGTCTATCCATTAATATTTTATTGTCATGCATGCTTGGATTAAATATTTTACATTCGGTATCAGCGAATAGTTTAGCAGCGAAAGTAAAACTCAAACGAATTTTACCATCAGCGCGCTTTTTCTGGGTCACATAACTGGAGTGTGCGCGGAACGCGGTTTGCTATGCAAGTTGGTCAAGGGTTCGCCTTTGGCTCACAAATAGAAACCTTGATGTGGTGAAGATGGTGGGATGCGGAAGCATGTTTGAGTCGAATTTTAGAACTTAGTGGATGATTTTCCCGTTGTGAACATACATTTTACTCCAAATATTGTAGGGAGAGGACGACCTGTAAACCACTATCAGCGGTCGTAATTAAGTTGGCCTATACTGTCCCTGTCGATTACTCAGCCAAATATTCACGGTCACTCCCATGATACCAGGAACACTTTTTTGGTTCATTTTCGGTCTCTTCTCTGACATTCTTGTCCCATTTCCAGTCAAGCACCCTACTTCAGGGTTTTGAAGTGACTTATCTACCACACTGGAAAACAATAGTCTACAATCTGGCAACCACCGTCCTAGTTTCTGTTCAAGCTTATAACTGTCTGATGATCTCTTTCAACAAAGCACAGTGGTTTTCTATCATGATTCCTTACATGAGTGTTTATATCGTTTAATTTATTCAGCAAAAACAGGGATGGTTACAACCATTCAAGAGATATTGGCTTAACCACATTGGAAATACACCAAATTTATAATTTTGACCTACAAAAATGGGTTACGGTCAGTCATTTCCTACAGACTTCTGGTTCATAATTTGTCAGCATCATATGTTGTATAATTTTGGAAATCCTCACTATAATTCTTCCAGAAATATCGAGTGAGAATGAACAGACTGCCGGATGAGGGTGATGACGACAACTATGACAATATCTCTTCGGTCAAATTGGGGCGTGTTGAATGCCACGGAGAACATGTACCTACCTGTGAATTGACCTGCATGGAAACAGAGTAAAGAGGCTACAACAGCCTCTGTTACACATGGTGGTGTATTGTAGAGCTTCAGTATTGCTTGCCAGGCGTTGACTGCCCGCCTTGCCTTGCCAGGAGAAAACACTCTGTCATAAACAAATTTGTGTCACTGTCTTCATAACTAAGATGGGTACATAATCTTCGAATCCCCTTACCGTGAACATTTTCAAATGCATTTCAATAGTAAAATTCTTTAAAACAAGAGCCCAAGGGGCTTCAATATATGCCCGCATATCTGAAATTACATTGGTCCAAATTTCAAAGTTGTTTTAGCCTTGATTCCAATTGGTAGTTAGCAATCCAGAGAAAGGTCTACAATTTTGTGCTTCTGAGAATGTAACATATATCACATGTTATATTGAATGATAAACTAAAATGAGCTCAACTCTTGGTAAACTAGTTAACCTTGAAGCAGGAGCTGAGAGATCACATATCCCACACTGAAGTCGACAATAGTCAAACAAGAAAATAGTAGTCTTCCTGCAAATGGATTCCCTTCCGATGAGAGAATTTTTCATGATGGACTAAGAAAATAATGAAGTAAACCTTTGTTCTTGAGTTAATAAACAGGGATGAAGTTCATAAAGGACCCCTCTCCCCATTAAATTAGTGAATGTATGTTTTTTATTTCACAACAGTAACTGAATGTAGCTGTTTCAAACATGGGAGACAACTCCACAGGACAATATAAAATACATGTAGGGGAGTGAACTCTGAATATTCCAACCTAACACATAGAGTCAGCTAAACTTGATTCAGTTTTGGGGGACTGTGATCTTTACCTTTGACAAATTGATCTCAAAATGTATGGCTCCTCTTTCATGTCTTTGCCAGGCATATGAAAATGTGAAAATGATTTCTTGATTTTGGGGTCACAGTGACCTTGACCTTTGACCCACATTTTGGTATGTGAAGACATCATGTCCCTCTAATGTGTCAACTGGCAGAAAAAAGGTATTTTTAATGATTTCCTGATTTTGGGGTCACAGTGACCTTCACCTATGACCTTGAACTAAATTTTGGTACACGACACATCGTCTTCCCTCAATGTATCAATGGACACCAAAAAAATAATAAATTTACATGTAATTTTTACATTTTTAAACTGAAACTTACCTTACTGACATATGCGTTCGTGTGCAAACACGGATTAACAAGTGAAGAAATTAAAACAATAGCACAGTTCATTTCCCGCCTAATCACCCACGCCAGCACTCAATCACAATAGATCTCCACTTCTTACGCGTAAATGTAAAGATCCCAAGCGGGGAGGTCGGGTGGGACCATCACTCTGTCAGTAAGGTAAGTTTCAGTTTAAAAATGTAAAAATTACATGTAAATTTATTATATTTTTTACACAGTGAAACTGACCTTACTGACATATGCGAGAATCCCAAAGCAGGACGGAGGGAAGTCCAAGTGACAGCGACTAATGGCGTGAGGATTAGACGGAAGTCAGCAAGAGACTTCATGCTGGCCATAAAACTTAAATAAGAATAGGCTTCCATAAAGACTCAATAGCGACAGGGTCATATAACGGTATCGTAGACACTGTCCCTATAGTAAGCCCAGACCTCCCAGGCTCATCGGCGCTGACATAATGGAAGTTATATACACGTGCCCCCCCCTTTTTTTTAAAAGAAAGTTTTTTATGAGGAAACGTGTTCTTACCATTAAAAACCGATAAAAACACACAGGCCTCTAGTGTCTGTGTGCTGACCCGACCCCGGTGATCTGCTGCGCTGTCACCAGTGGTCCCAAGGAAAATAGGTCGTCCTTGATAAGTGTCATGTCTCTCAAGTAGTATGATGCGAAGGTTGTGTGAGATCTCCAAAACAAGCCCTCATAATATCAGTTACCGACCTGTTGGTCCACAAAGGCCAGGACGCCCCAAGCGCCCTGATCTCATGTGCAGAGACATCACACAACGCAGCCTGCATCGATGACACTCCATCGTAGGCTAACCTAATAGTTTTGGAGAGCCAAGAAGAGATAGTGTTTTTAGATATCTCTTGTTGGCTCCGGGGACAAAATGGTATAAATAATCGCCTTCGCCCAGCACGTAGTACTTTAGTGCGACTAATATATACAGTAAGGGCACGAACCTGACACATAAGGTTGTCCGATTCTAACCCTGAGGAAAGGAAATCAGCTAAAGCTGGAACCCTAAATTCTCTACAAGAAGTGTCGTACAGAGATTGGTTCTTGGCTACAAATTCAGGAATGGTAGTAAGTACCACATAAGTCCATCGAGAATCATGCCTAATTTCCCTAGCATCCAAAGCGTGTAGTTCTGACACGCGAGCCGCTGAAGCCAAGGCTAACAAAAAACTGTTTTGTAGGATAGGAATTTCAGATCGGCTGTAGTTATGGGTTCGAACGGAGGTTCTGATAAACTCCGTAGAACTAATGCTAAATCCCATTTAGGAAGTTTGGTACAGAGACAAGCCTGTCAATCCTAAACGATCTAACCAGAGCTGTTAGATTAGGATCAGAGGCAGGATTAACGCCAGTAGACAGGTTAATAATCCTAGATAATGCAGATCTGTAACCATCCACCGTAGATGGAGCAAGACCCTTGTCTTGAAACAGGTGTAATAAGAAATCTGCTATCTGCTGAACAGAGGCAGAACGGGCATCAATGTTTCTTCCAGTACACCACTCATGGAAGACCCTCCACTTCCCTTGATAACAAGCTGATGTGGAGGATCGAGTGGAAGCGACCATTCTTCTCGAAGCTTCCCTAGAAAACCCAACCTCAGTGAGCTGATCCTGGAGCACTTGCAAGCGTGCAGATGGAATGCCTGAGGTTTGTGGTGGAAAATTGCTGACTTCGGTTGACGAAGTAGTTTTTCCCAAAGAGGTAGTCGTCTTGGGACGTCTACCAGTAATTCCAGAAGGTCGGGAAACCACGGACGAGCTGGCCACCAAGGGACAATTAGATAAACCACGCATGGATGCGCGCGTATCTTTTGTAGAACTAGAGGCAGGATTGAAGGGGGCGGGTAAGCATACGCTATTAGACCCGTCCAATCCTGTGATAGAGCATCGACTCCCACTGCTAGAGGATCCAGTACAGGGGACATATACAGAGGGAGTTGATGATTCAGGTGAGTAGCGAACAGATCTATCAGCGGTTGTTCCCAAATCTGAGCGATTTGGCGCAGAATGTCTGTGTGAAGCTGCCACTCCGTCGGTATAATCTGATGTTTTCTCGACAGTGCGGCGGCTAGTACATTCAGATGTCCTGGTATGTGTCTGGCACGAAGTATGATATCGTTCTGCCAGCACAGATGGTAGAGTATCTCGGTCTGCTTCAGAAGCTTCGAGGACCGAGTTCCCCCCATCTTGTTGATGTAAGCTAAGATAGTTGTGTTGTCTGTAGCTACCAGAACCGACTGGCCTTTGAGGTCCTGTATCAATAAGAGTATTGCTCGATTGACGGCCATGAACTCTAACACATTGATATGGAGTAACCTCCCCTGCGGAGTCCAATAGCCTGATATCGACTTGGATCCGAGGTGGGCCCCCCATCCTTGCATCGAAGCATCCCTGAACAGCTGATGAGTAGCTTGAAACGGGAGCAGTGTTACACCAGGCATCACGTTGAGAGGGTCCATCCACCATAATAGGTGATGATTGACTTCCTCTGTGACAGGAATCATGGGATTCCTGTGCCTGTGTGGCCAATGCTGATTTAAATAGATCATTAGTGGCCGTAACTGTAATCGGCCTCGTGGTGTGACATCCTGTGTGGATGTCAGTAGACCGATTATTGATGCAAACTGGATGGCAGTGCGGCAAGAATGTCTGATGAACAGTGGAATGTCGCGACATATCTTGCACCAACGAACTTCCGGTGGCCGAGCAATGACCAATTTGGTGTCGTACGCCACGCCTAGGAAGTTCCGTTGTTGTGACGGTGTTATCTCCGATTTTTCCTCGTGTGGGAGATAACCCAGTAGTTCGAGGATGTGCCATACAAATGTTGTATCGCATCGGAGTTGTATTCTGCACATATTCCTGATAATGGAATCGTCTAGGTAAAAATGATATTTGATACTTCGACTGTGCAGATACGCCGCCACTGGCTGAAATACTCTGGTGAAGATCCAAGGGGAACTGGCTAGACCGAAAGGTAGAACCTGGAATTGGAAACGGCGAGCACCGACCAGGAATCTCAGGTACTTCCGGTAACTTGGATGAATCGGAATATGCAGGTAAGCGTCCCGAAGATCCAAGGAAGTTAACCATTCCCCTTGAACCAGAGCGGTCCTGATGGACCGGAAGGACTCCATCCGAAAGTGAGGGGGTTTCATCAGGAAGTCCTTGTTCAGCCTGCGCAGATTTATTATCATGCGCATTTCCGGTGTATCCTTCTTTGGCACAAGGAAGACCGGAGAATAGAACCCGGGGGACCGGTCGTGGACCGGAAGTTCTATTACTGCATGCTTCTGGATAAGTTTGTCCACAGATGCCTGTGTTACCAGAAGGTGTGCCTTCCGTATAGGTATACGGGAGGACTTGGGAGCAGCAGTAAGGGGTGGATCTATAGTAAATTCTAGGGGGTAACCGTATCGAATAGTACGGATTACCCACGGATCCATCCCCAGTTTTTGCCAATTCCGCCAAAATCCTTGAAGTCGTCCCCAGACCGGGAGACTGGATTTCGGTGGGACCGGAAGTTGAGGCAATTCGTGGTCCCGCCATGTCATGAGATTGACATGGCCCGAATCGTCACCGGCCCTGCTGCTTTTTGCCACGACCTTTCCCTTTACCTTTATAGTTGGGATTGGTCTGGCCTTGCTGTTGTGGCATGCGACCCGCCGCTTGAGACTTCCCTTGGACCGGAAGCGGAAGTAGTCGGCCTAGGTTGCTTGGCTGGTGGACCGGAAGTGTCCGTAGAAATACGTTTTCCTGTCCCCATACCACCCGCTCTAGGCGGAGGATTAGGCTTAGCCTTCTCCACCGTATCCCTTAGAGACGGTATAATGCCATTAAACAACAGCGATGATGCTGGCGATTGCTCCTTCAAAGTACGAATGACTATATCAGGAGCATGGTTGACAACGGAAGACAAGTAAGCTTGTCGTCTCAGATGAACAACCATCGCAGCATTGAACGCGGCTAAAGCCATTGCATCAGCATTAGCTTTAGCAGCCACGTTCTGAAGATCCGCCAGTAATTGTAGCTCAGGACTACTACTGGCTGCTAACTGCGAACGCGACAACCTGCTCAACACAGTGGATATGGCCGTTAGAAACCAGTCCATGTGAGAGGCTATGGCTACCCCCTGCCGCGCAGCTTCTTCAATAGTAGAAGACTGCTTATCAGTTAGCGGGATCAAGACCTTGGAAGGGACCTTGTTGCCTTTACACATGTCGGCAAGATCAGGTTCCGGTTCCGCGGCCTTAAAGTCATATGCCGAATCATGAATTCCGTACGCTCTAGACGTGGGCTTCTCCACCGGAAGTGGTGCCGAAGCGGAAGCCGGTCTAAAGAGTGCAAGTTTTCCCGTTCTTGTAATACGTTCCTGCATTGTTTTAGGCTGGGCTAAAACCGTATCAAGAACGGAACATAAACCATGAATGGCATCTGACGCAGGAAGTGACGACGTCTGCATGGTAGTTGTCGACGGAGCCTCTGCCATAGTATGTAGGCGAGAGGGCGGTGGGGGTCGTGACATATTAGGGTACAACTCGTACAGAGCTTCTAGTACCTCTGAATATGAACGTCTCTCCGGATCATGATCACTGTCATTATCCTCAATGGATTGACGTTGCGCGACCCCCTGATGTCTCATCGATGGGTCAGTAGACAAATCAATCGGATCAGACGATACTACCGGAAGCTGTGTCGGAACCGGGGATGGAACCTGAACAGTACCGGAAGCGGAAGTCAAGAGTCGCCGGAACTGATCTAGTTCAGCTGCCTGCTGTTCCATTCTTTGCAGAATAACAGCAGACAGAGAACCATCAATAACCGGAACTCCCGTATTGATTTGTGGACTGTTAGAGACCCGCCTATAAGGGGATGCAATAGGCCTAGCCCACTGCATTTCCGGACGAACCGGAAGTCTCAACCCACCGGGGTTTGTCACAACAGGCCTCCTTATAGTGGGACCGGAAGGACGAAAAGTCCTAACCGGAATGCCGGAGTTAACCATACCGGAACCCGCAGGCGACCGGAATTGGCTGACAGGAAGTTGATAATGAGCCCTATATGGGTTTATGACACCCGACCCAGAACCATTCTCAGTCATACCCTGTTGTGACTGGAACAATGCCGTATTGTTTCTATTAACACTCTGAGGTATTAAGTGTGAAACTGGCATTGTTCCTGCAGAACAATGACCTCGATCCCCTGCGTTTGTCAACCCAGAGGTGTTCAATTGCAAGGGCTTTAATCCTACCCGGCCTTGCGTGATAACTCCCGTGACTGGGGTATTACGTAAGGTCGTGGAGTTTACTCCTGGTAAGACCATGGATACATTGTCTCTATATCCACCAGAGGTATTGTCTGCTGTGCTGAAATTAACTATACCTGGTATTACACCATAGTTATTTACAGCACCACTTACCATGCCTAAGGCTGCCCCTGGAGCAACAGGGAGTGTCGAAATTGGTTGACGACCAACAAACGACACCTGGGAATTATTAGATATCGGGGTATTCCCAGCGGGAGGCCCCCCAGTGATATCATTCCCAACAGCACATACGGGCGTACTTACAACGTCACCAGTGTTTATGCCCGGAGTCAAAGTGGTCCTCATCTCGTTCGTCTCGATTTCCATGGGGGACACACTTTCGGGAAGATCTAGTTCCACTGTGACCTCGGCTGACTCTCCCGTATCTTCATCTAGGACGGACCCCATTACTTTTACCTGTTTCTTCCTTTTACCTGTGGACAGATCAGAAACAAAAGTACTAGTGCTTGGCGCAATACCTTTATCTAATAAAGAACGTAAAGGGCCCATCCAAGGACTGCCAATCGATGCAGGCTTCTTCGCCGCCCCATTTTCAATAAAATGGGAGGGCGGAGTCATGATATTAGT
>JAVTVY010011738.1:0-51326 GCA_036873755.1 Hanleya hanleyi | reverse complement strand
CTACAAGGATGACTGACGCTGATGTAAAGGTCTATTATGGTATATTCTGCACAAATAGTATACGCGGTTACAAATAATAGCGTAGAACCGCGTGGCTTAGACAGAACGTCTAAGGAGATGTAACGTTATGATATTTACATATATGTACAGACACTAGGAGAGTGTATGCAAATAAACTTGATGTATATATACACGTGATATGAGAGGGTGTGTGCATATAAAGTTAACGGATACGTACACTTGGTGTGTGCATATAAGGTTAACGGATACGTACACTTGGTGTGTGCATATAAAGTTAACGGATACGTACACTTGGTGTGTGCACCTAAGGTTAACGGATACGTACCCTTCATGTATATGTGGACCATAGAAGAGAGTGTGTGCAGTTAAGCTTGATGTTATATATATCAATAATATATATATTGAAGTGTATGCATATAGCTTTATAGTTAATATAGTGCTTTATGTCTATGCGCGATAAGGGCGGCCTGGCTGCTGGCCCTTCTCTTCTGGGGATAAGGGCGGCCTGGCCGCTGGCCCTTCTCTTCCTCCGTCGTTGGAACGTTACGGGTGTAACGCTCTCTCCAGGGATGGCACCCCGTCGTTGGAACGTTAAGGATATAACGCTCTCTCCAGATCCGACACCCAGTCGTTGAGACGTCAAGGCCCGTTGGAACGTTACGGCGGTAACGTTCTCCCCCAATATATATATACCCTCAGGCGTTGGAACGTCACGGCAGTGACGCTCTCTCCAGATATGGCCCCAAGTCGCTGAAACGTCACGGCCCGTTGGAACGTTACGCGGTAACGCTCTCTCCAGATACGACACCCAGTCGTTGGAACGTCACGGCAGTGACGCTCTCTCCAGAGACGTGGCAACCCGGCGTGTTTTTCACCCCCAGTCGTCGGAGCCTGACCCTAACTTTGTCAGCTCACCAGTCTGCTTCCCGCACAGGTAAGTATAGCCCGGCGTCTCAACCATTACGGCTGCTGCGACCCGTCTATAGACACGCCTGTGACTACACAACTTCACGACGATCTCTCAGGTAAGTATCACGCACCACTCAACTCTCAGGGACCGTCAGGACAATTACTTGGGTATATCTTGTTTTACCATTTCATCTGGTACCGATGAAACATCATTACAGCATGTCACTGTCGTTGGCGACCCTCTGCGACCCGGTCGCAAGCCACTGCGACCTTTGGCGACCCGGTCGCAGGTCTGTAGATTTCACGTTTAGTCAACGTTTCTCGGGAGGTGAAGTCTGTCTGTGCTGTGCCTTGTCTTTTCTTTACTGTCTGTAACTTGTATCTTGTCTTTGCCCTTGTCTGTTCTTTACTGGCTGTAATCTGTGCCTTGGCTTGACTGTACAGTCGGTAAGTCTTGTTACCACTTTTACATCGGTAAAACGAGGCCCGCCTGCACCGTATCTTGCCTTTACTGTGCGGTCTGTGATCTGTATGTCTGGACTTGTACTGTACTGTTTATGATCTGTGGGTCTTGATTTGCTTGTAATGGGTGGATACTTCATGTAAGGAAGCACGAGAGAGACTATAAGAGGATGGAAAACCTGCACCATTCTCTTATTTTCAGCCGTACAAGTGCCATATTAATGAAACACAATGTGGTTCAAAGTAGTTTCTTTGTACAGCAGAGTACAGCTCTGTCTTTGTCAACGCTCTTTGCACCTTCTTAATGGAAGGAAATGAAGTTGACTTTTCAATTTGTCATCAGGAACATTACCTTTTCTCGGTACGGCAGAATGCAGCGGCACAATGGAAAATCAGAGAGTTTTCTTCTGCCGGCACTTTGAACCGGCAGAATGGAAAGAAGGGTGAGCCTAACCCTGTAACGTGACAATGAAGCGCATCAGAATGAACATGTCTTTCTTGAGAGCGTCACTTTGCAACGTCACAATCAAAGTCAAATCCTGCTTACCAGCATCACAATATAACACAATGACTTCTTCCCTCTACGGCAGAATGGAACGGCACAATGAAAAATGAAAGACTCTCTCTCTTTCTGCCCGCCGGCACTTTGAACCGGCAGAATGAAAGGAAGGGTTGAGCCTAACCCTGTAACGTCACAATGAAGTCCGTCAGAATGAAGATGTCTTTGTTGAGAGCATCACTTTGCAACGTCACAATCAAAGCCAATCCTGCTTTCTAATTGGAGGTAGTTGCTATACAAGGTACCTGTTTTGTCGGTACGGCAGAATGGAACGACACAATGAAAAATTTAAGACCATATTTTTTCGAACCGACGCTGCAACGTCGTAATGAAAGACAGTCCCTTTACCTCTTTACGGCAGAATGCAGCGACACAATGGAAGATGAGAGAATTTTCTTCTACCGACACTTTGAACCGGCAGAATGGAAGGAAGGATGAGCCTAACCCTGTAACGTCACAATGAAGTGCGTCAGAATGAACATGTATTTCATCAGAGCGTCACTTTGCAACGTCACAATCAAAGTAAATCCTGCTTCTCAGCATCACATAACACAATCACTTTTTCCCTCTACGGCAGAATGGAACGGCACAATGGAAAATGAAAGACTTTCTTTCTGCCGGCACTTTGAAGCGACAGAATGGAAGAGAGCCTAACCCTGTAATGTCACAATGAAGTGCGTCAGAGTGAACATGTATTTCATCAGAGCATCACTTTACAACGTCACAATCAAAGTCAATCCTGCTTACCAGCATCACAATATAACACAATCACTTTTTCCCTCTACGACAGAATGGAACGGCACAATGGAAAATGAAAGACTTTCTTTCTGCCGGCACTTTGAAGCGACAGAATGGAAGGAAATAAAGCGTTTAATTGATCATCAGAAACATTACTTTTTCTCGGTACGGCAGAATGGCACGTCACAATGAAAAATTTAAGACCATCTTTTTTCGTACTGACGCTGCAGCGTCACAATGAAACACAGTCACTTTAGTTCTTTACGGCAGATTTGCAGCGGCACAATGGAAAATCAGAGACTTTTCTTCTGCCGGCACTTTGAACCGGCAGAATGGAAGGAAAGGGTGAGCCTAACCCTGTAACGTCACAATGAAGTGCGTCAGAATGAAGATGTTTTTCTTGAGAGCGTCACTTTGCAACGTCACAATCAAAGCCAATCCTGCTTTCTAATTGGAGATAGTTTCTAAATAATAAGCTATTACGCTATACAAGGTACAATTTGACATTCGACTTGACATACATTCCGTGACACTGCTTTGACACTCACCTAAACATACATTCCTCCCTAATACAGCTTTGACACTCGATTGCACGTACATTTTTCCCTAATACCGCTTTGACACTGCACTTCAGATATATTCCTTCCTAACAGTGCTTTGAAAGTCAACTTCAAGCACACTCATGCCTAACACCCAGCTTCAACATTACCCTAGTTACGCTTTGGTGGAGAAATTATCTGACTTCTATAGCTGAACTGACCCAAACCCTGATAGTTATGAAGCATACCTAACCCTAAGTCCTAATCCCGCTTTGACACTCGACCTGACATACATTCCTCCCTAACACCGCTTTGACAGTCGACTTGACGTACATTCCTCTCTAACACCGCTTTGATAGTCGACTTGACGTACATTCCTCCCTAACAGCGCTTTGACAGTCGACTTCATGTACATTACTCCCTCACTCCGCTTTCACACTCGACTTCACATACATTCATCCCGAACACCGCTTTGACATTCGACTCAACGTACATTTTTCCCTAACATTGCTTTGACACTGCACTTCTACAGCTGAAATGACCCTAAACATGATAGTTATGAAGCATACCTATCCCTAAGTCCTAATCCCGCTTTGACACTCGACCTGACATACATTCCTCCCTAACACCGCTTTGACACTTGACTTGACATACTCCTCCCTAACACCGCTTTGACACTCGACTTTACATACATTCCTCCCTAACACCGGTTGACACTGGACTTCACGTACAATGCAACCCGAAGACTGCTTTGACATTCGACTCCACATACATTTTTCCCTAACACCGCTTTGACACTGCACTTCAGATATATTCCTTCCTAACAGTGCTTTGAAAGTCAACTTCAAGCACACTCATGCTGAACGCCCAGCTTCGACATTACCCTAGTTACGCTTTGGTGGAGAAATTATCTGACTTCTATAGCTGAAATGACCCTAAACCTGATAGTTATGAAGCATACCTAACCCTGAGTCCTAATACCGCTTTGACACTCAACATTACATACATTCCTCCCTAACACAGCTTTGACACTCGACTTCACATACATTCCTCCCTAACACAGCTTTGACAGTCGACTTCACATACATTCCTCCCTAACACCGCTTTGACATTCAACTTCAAATACATTCCTCCCTAACACCACTTTGACACTCGACTTGACATACATTCCTCCCTAACACCGCTTTGCCACTCGACTTGACATACATTCCTCCCTAACACTGGTTGACACTCGACTTGACGTACATTCCTCCCTAACACCGCTTTGACACTCGATTTGACATACATTCCTCCCTAACACCGCTTTGACACTCGACTTGACGTACATTCCTCCCTAACACCGCTTTGACACTCGACTTCACATACATTCCTCCCTAACACCGCTTTGACACTTGACTCCACATACATTTCTCCCTAATAACAATTTGACATTCGACTTGACATACATTCCGTGACACTGCTTTGACACTCACCTAAACATACATTCCTCCCTAATACAGCTTTGACACTCGATTGCACGTACATTTTTCCCTAATACCGCTTTGACACTGCACTTCAGATATATTCCTTCCTAACAGTGCTTTGAAAGTCAACTTCAAGCACACTCATGCTGAACGCCCAGCTTCGACATTACCCTAGTTACGCTTTGGTGGAGAAATTATCTGACTTCTATAGCTGAACTGACCCTAAACCTGATAGTTATGAAGCATACCTAACCCTAAGTCCTAATCCCGCTTTGACACTCGACCTGACATACATTCCTCCCTAACACCGCTTTGACACTCGACTTCACATACATTCCTCCCTAACACTGCTTTGACAGTCTTCTTCACATACATTCCTCTCTAACACCGCTTTGACATTCGACTTCAAATACATTCCTCCCTAACACCGCTTTGACACTCGACTTCACGTACATTCCTCCCTAACACCGCTTTGCCACTCGACTTCACATACATTCCTCCCTAACACTGGTTGACACTCGAATTCACGCACATTCCTCCCTAACACCGCTTTGACATTAGACTTGACGTACATTCCTCCCTAACACCGCTTTGACACTCGACTTGACATACATTCCTCCCTAACACTGGTTGACACTCGACTTCACGTACATTCCTCCCTAACACCGCTTTGACACTCGACTTGACATACATTCCTCCCTAACACTGGTTGACACTGCCAAACGCCGTAACGCCGTTTCTATGAAGAGATACATTACCGCAGTAGTATAGGCCGACAGGCAAAGTGATTTACCACTCTCAGCCCGACCACCGACCCCTTATGGAAATGTTTCAAACGCCGCTAAAAGACACTCTTCGCCAATTTCGTGATCCTTACATGGAAGATGCACCAAAATTACCAATACAAAACACAGCATCAAACAGACCAGATCCTTCGAAAATATGTTCCCTGAAATATTCGGGTCATTCCGGATGGCTTAAAGATTTATGACTTGAAACTGCCAACAAACACTCCACATAAATGGAGTACTGATCAGGAGACATTCTCGGATTTAAGACCTGGTGACTCCTTGCCTCCGCACTGGAGGATGTGTTCGGGTAATGATAACATTTGCAGAGAATCGGCCTATTTATATAACAATAAATATTTTTACAACTAATCTTTACATAATTTGTGACGAGACGTATTTTCCACAAAATACTTAAGTTTTAGAACCCAAGCAGCTGAACTCGCGGATCAGTACACAGGCTCTGCTTTACTTTCCAAGGTCTCGCATGCATGCAGATTAAGAGATAGAACAGCGACCAAAGAAACTATCCAAGTAGCTGAACTGACGGATCACTGAACACAGGCTCTGCTTTACTTTCCAATTAAGTAAAACAATTGAGCCTAAACTTGCCATACACATGCCATACACATTGTCCATCATTTCACGATGGAGGGGATGTTTATGAATTGGTACACAACTGGAGTGGATGAAGCATGGCAAGGAAAGAATAATACATATCGGAAGGAAATACCAGGCGAGCTCTTTGGTAGCCTTGCTGTATATGTAGGCCTACATTTTTCAATCGATGTCAAATCCTCCTACATATATGTATGTAACATTGACACATTTTGTGTCTAAAAAAAATTAACAAAGAGTACGGTCAGTCTGTCACTTCATTCTTCCGATCACAGAAATCCTTGTATTTTAAATACTTGATACATTGAGAAAGTGACATTGTGCCGTGCACCCAAAAAAAAAGGAGAAATCCTTCTAGTTTTTATATTTTAAATAGTTGATAAGTTGGAAATGTTGAATTGGATCGGTTGGATCATTCTGGATCATTCTGCCGTGATAAAAAGAAGACTAATTAAATAGTTGATCAATTGTGAAAGTTTAATTGAGACATTCTGCCGTGATTAAAAAAAAACGAGTACAAGGCCATAATTTTCATTGTGCCATTCTGCCGTCTTTCCCAAATAAGGGAGACTACGGTCATTCTGCCGCTTCATTCTGCCGGCCACAGTAATAGTCCTATTTGTAAATACTTGATAAATTGAGAGAGCTTCATTGTGCCATAGTGCCGTCGCCAAAATAAAAGAAGGCCTACTCGACCACGATTTTCATTCTGCCATTCTGACGTCTCCCCCAAAACAGACAGCATACGGCCATTCTGTCGCTTCATTCTGCCGGTCACAGAAATACTCCTTGTTCAATGTCCATGTATCACGGTCTCCAACCACCACCACCCACCCACCCACCCACCCTATTAAAGTTGAATGCCATTGGCGTAAACGCCAATAAGGAGAGGATATCTCTCTCGTGCTTTCTTACATGAAGTATGGACCTTGTAATGTGTGATAAATACACATATCCTCCTGGTGGAATCTGTGTTCTGTATCCTTCTTGTGTGATCTGTGAGCTGTATCTGTAACTTGCCCTTGGCCAGCGATACGCCGTCTGTGTACCTGTCTGCGACTTTTCTTGCTCCCAAAGCGTCCGGCCCAGTTTATCGATGTTCCCCGACGAAAACGGCTCGCCCGCCTGTGTCTTGACTCGCACCACCGGCTGCAATACTGCGACCGTTTCCGTCCCGTATAGCGTTGCCCGGCTGTCTGCGCCGAATAAACAGGCTACACGATACGTTGTAGGATTATGGCAGGGGGAAACTTGGTTGATTTACCTCTGTATTTAGTGCAGTTGTATATTTCTGGGGGTGGAGGGAATCCCTGACTATTGTCACATACCGCTTCACGGTCAACAAAATCGATCATAAATATTGTGGCTTTAGTCCCAGTGCAACGGGATAGCACAGCAATAATGTCGAAGTTATCAACCTACTGGTATAGACCCTAAAGCCCTATTTTATACTGAAGTTAGACCATGCAAGTTGCCTAAATGTGCTACAGGCAAACACATGTCTCATTACAGTATTATAGAATACCCCCACCTACATACAACACGCCACACTGTCGTGTCTCCTAAACTATAGTATAACCACAAACACGTTTCCACACCGAAAATGCGAGCCGGCAAATTCTCATTGGACTGGCACAGGTTACACTAATTGTTGTACAAGCTTTTAGATTACTGCATTTACGGCCCAACCGTAAATTATGCCAAAATCAATAAGAGGCTGACCTGGACGTGGTTCCTCCAGCTCTCTCTCTCTGGTCTGACCACGCTCCCTTCGTCTGCTCGAGCTTATATAGCCGGGGCTCTTCTCGGAGACGTTGCGAAACGGAAAATCGCCTTCACAGCGAAATTCAGTTCATAGTCCATAAATGGGAATGCCATCCCAATCCATAGTCCGTAAAGAATTTTCCACATAACTGGTAAGCGAGAAACACGGGGAAATGCATTTTCACCCACCGAACTGGCTCTTCCATCCTTCGGTGACACACTCCCCTCCATTCGAACGGGTCCCTACTTACTTAACCCTACCCCATTAAGGGCGAATACGATTAAAGCCCTTTTTAGATTTGTTTTTAAATCAACCTGTTGACTTACAGCTATACTGACATAGTAAACTAAAGGACACAGTTTACGTTCCCGGCCCACAGTGGGTGTTGAATGCCTTTTTTGACTCCCCATCTTTCCTCCTTTCTGGGACCCCTCTAATATAAATATAGGGCAAATTTCGATGAAAACAGGAAGCCACTTCCTCCAATATCATAGCTATGCTGGCAAAGTTATACGACCTTCTGACCAAAAAATTGATTGAGTAGCTGTTCTTATTTCTGTGTTATTTAGGGCGCCACAAGGACCACATAGCTATCCTGGGAAGGTGTCACAACCTTTCAACAAAACTGTGGCCGAATCAAACGGACAATTCATGAATATAGGGCAAATTTCGATGAAAACAGGAAACCACTTCCTCCAATATCATAGCTATGCTGGCAAAGTTATACGACCTTCTGACCAAAAAATTGATTGAGTAGCTGTTCTTAGGTCCCAAGGCGTCTATCAAAATTAATTCATACATGGTCAGTAGTTTACTAGGAATGTGGAGATCTGGGCAGATTCAAATCAAAAATCGTGAACCTTGTAAAAATTATGAACTAAGGGATACTGTTCATTTCCTTACCAGGGGTTGGACCATGTGGTGGGAATCAGGGGGGGGGTGGGGCACTAAAATTTTCAAACTCAGGTTGGGTGGGGGGAGGCAACATTTTTGGAGGTTTGGTTTGGGGGGGGGGGGGACAAAATTATCACAGATAGAACATCTGAATTCAACCCCGGCGTATTTCTATAACACCAACATTTGAGAACATGAACCCATCCCCATGTACCTCCTTTTGGCCCTGGTCGGAAGAGATATTTATTTCGAGATTATTTTGTTCCAGCATATTCTCAGCTGAGATAAGAATGACAAAATCTAATAATTGCCAACTGAACTAATCCTCCATAAACATGACTAATCCCCCATAAACAAACATCAAGTATACACATTCGAAGACTGAATGAAGATTACATAATAACCTAGTCCTTTACTTTGGTTCAACACAGATGGGAAGATGTATCATTGACAGCAGCAGAAATACGGCGGCAATTAAATGCTAGTTTAACCATGATTTAATACAGATACATCCAGATTGTGTTGATCATGTTTAACAGAATACAGTAAAACCTAAACAGTTAATTTCCATATTATTCGGGGAAAAGTACCAGCCGGCAACAAAACAAAATTCATTTAATTAATTTAGAAAAAATCTTTTCAAAATAAGTAAAACCTTGACACTGTACAATACCTTATCATAGGGCGACTGGGGAAAATGGCCACTGCATTCTGATAGTATATTTCGAAATTTAGCATTAGACTTTCTTAGTTTAAACATATTTGATTACCTCAATAATAGCAATAGGATTGGGGACAAGTTCTAATCAACTTACGTGCCCTCTCAGAAATTACATACAAAGATAAATAATCAGGCGGCAAAACAGACATTAACTTCGGCATACAGACTTTCTTCCACATTTATGTGTAAAATGTGAACTTTTTTGTAATGAAATAAAAATAAAGTTTTGTTGAAAATACATATTTTAATAAGTAAAAAAAAACAAAAAAACAAGAAAACTATGCTCATACTAGTAAAATCAAATACAGGGAAAGTAAACAGTCCATGACGGGAAATGTCCGAAGGGAAAATGTTAGCCAGGGGAAGGTTGTGCGCGGCGATTCTCCTCTCGGACCTGGTATACCAGGACAAAATGGCAGTCGACCAACAGTTACATGTCTTTTCTAATCTCTCTCGATGTCTTTGGGGTGATAGTTTTGAATATGTCTTTGCAATAGTCATCATGTACTTATGCGCTGTGTATTAATGGTGGGATGGTGATCGGATTGAAGATAAATGCGGCTGATGATTCAAGACAATTTCCATACAATTTAAGCTACGGCCCTGGCATAATGGGAGACAAGGCTGTTCGAAGGTTGGATTCAAGATTGCATGTCGCCCTCGACGCGCCGAAAGCAAGGCATATTGTGTTTCATTTTCGATAGACTTTCCGATTTTAAAGCTGTCAATTTTCATATCAATAGTGCTGAATATCACTTTTATCCATCTGTCCACTCAAATTTGAACATGAAAAAAAAAATCCACATTGGCTCTCATCATGTCACAGTCTTAGTATGTAAAATGTCGAAAATAGAAATGAAATCGTCCAGTTTGACGCCTATTTACATGATACGAGACGATCGGGAGCCTTTTGGTGGATTTTTTTATATGCATATGTTTGACGAAATATAGGCGCATCGGGCACGATGAACTAAAACAGTGGACTTTTAGAACGGAAAATGTACGTCGGAAGAAGCACAAATAGGACCAGTCGCCATGAGAGCTGTCGAACATTTATGCTGGTCTTCTCTGAGGTCCGCGCGTCTGTCATTTATAGCCGGGTCGCTGCAGCGCAACCGTTACATTACGGGCTACCTACCAAGCACTTCGTTTCCTGAGTGGATTTGAGCGAACAGAACGTGATGGGACCATAGTATGGAGGAATTATCATTCTTCTAATAGAAGCGCCGAGAAGAATCACCATCCACGTATCGTTTCCGCTTTGATTTGACACAAGTCTCTAACCGACTGGATGTATGGGGAGGACGGAGATGGATAGATTTCTTCTGCGTAGTTGACGGATTTTACAATTATGATTAACACCAGATCTGAGAGTACGCTCTCTATCGCCAAGATCGGGAGCGACTATAGTAGATCTATTTTCCGTAGATCTGGACTTTCAACGGCGGATGGAAGTTTGCATGAAGGCTAACATACCGGTAGTGCCCGCCTACGAAGCTGGGTCATCATGACACGAAGGAACCAGACGCATGGCTATATATCGGTTATCCAATTTTGCGCCCCGACAAAAAATGCTGAAACAAAAATAAAATAAATATTAACTGCTCCACCCCTGGCCTATATACAATAAAATGTCACACATATGATGAACAAACATTTAGAGATGCATGTGTTTCACAGTATTTATATTGATATATGTTCATGAAACCGACAAGATTCGAATGACCATCCTAGAAAATTATATGCAAATAGATTTGCATATGCTATTAAACGTGTGATCATCCGCGTGTGCGAGCACCTTTCATTGGTTTCAAATCCTGCAATTTGCACACGTTTCTATAGTCTAGGAAATATTATCAAATATCCATTTATCATAACCGTGTGTAACATATGCAAATAGTCATATATAACATCTATGTAGTGCACATTGCAAATATAATGAAATACGAAAATGTCATTACATGAAACCTAGCAATTTCATGCGTGTTATGTTCAATTTTACCAACTCGTCATCCATATAGGAAATGTTTCAGAAATATACAGATTTAATAATCCAAGTGAAATGTAGATAGAAACCATTGATTTCACCGTACATTACACGTATAAGGAAGACTCGTATGTACAAGTATATATCACAAGGCGATTACATACATCATGTCCATATCCCAATGACCTGGCCACTGTATGGCGAAGCTATGGCAAATATTTTTATTTGCTTATATACGAACGGATTGGAATTTATTTTAAATCCGACTATATAAAATCCTTCATCACACGGGTTAAATAGAACTAAACTAGAACATACTCAATATGCTCAGTATGGTATTCAAATGTTAAGTGAATGCAATCATTTAATTTTTCTCAACCTACTAGTCAAATGTCTGTGAATGCGACCGTTCACCAGGGTATCAAATGTAAGTAAAACTATATATTCAATACGGCGGTTCATCCCCTATTTGCAACCAATCAAATCAATGTACACCCGAAACATTTCACATGGTTATGTCATATAGGTGAAATTAGGGACTCTCCAAGCTGCACCGTACAGTTAAATTATTATAAATATCTAAGTACACCATATCGGAAATGTATTATAAATGAATGCAAATTTCGGACTCTCACATACCTGCACCATACATTTAACATACATGTTAAATGTACAATTGTCTGTAGTGTGTGATCCTCGTCAGATCACCGAAGTTAAGTAACGCTGAGCTCGGTCAATACTTGGATGGGTGACTAGGTGCTGTACTGGCTGGGCTGATCAGTGTCCAGGGTAATAGGAACTGTAAGCACTCTGTTCTGGCACATGTAGGCACCGTCGTGATATGACTGAAACAAGGTTGAAAACGACGTTAAACCCTACTACTCACTCACTCATTCACTCAGTGTGATCCAGTGTTTGTTGTCTAAGGTGCTCATGCTTCTCATAGTGAAAATGGCTGGGATAGTCATCAATGGCCATTTTTGTCAGCCCGCCCGTCGCATTCCATTGGTCACTTATTCACACACCTGTCTATCAACCTCATTGGACACCGCCTTTACAGAAGATTTTATAATAATAGTTTACCATATAGCATTCAGTGACAAGAAATCACATGCCTAGACTGAATCAAAAGATCACATGATCAACTTCTAATAACATGTTTATTTCATTTTGTGTGTTTCGATGATTCTCACTGGTTTGAAAACCCATCACCCAGTCAGAGATCAGCATGATTGTCGACATTAACTTGCAAGCTTGCAACTTCAGACACACGAAACTGTTCAGCTTCACTCTCGCCAGAGCAACATGGCGTGTTTGCAAACGTCACATCAGCCACAAACGGTAAACTATAATTAATGAAATCCCCTGCAATATGTTTAATCCTCTCGCGCACTATATAAGTGTTAGGGAACGACCACTGTACTCCAATAGTCACTTTTTGCATTTCATTGGTCGCTATTCCAGCGCGTTGATTTACTTTTCCCCAGTACCCAGATTGGTCAACGTTCGCGCTGTCGGTTTAAGCCTTTAAGTATTTCAGTTGACAAGCCCTAGGTTGTTTAGACACGATCCCAGCCACTGTACTCATAACATCCCAAGACCCGGGCCCGGTCTCAGGCCTGCTCGTCCTCTCCCCAACACCTGTCGACCCCCAAAGTTATTTTGACTCCCAATTAAACTCTATTTGCTGATTTGTTTTATTAGTAACTGTTCGCATATTCTGCTAGGCCGGAAATGGGTAAGCCATGAGCATGTCCTTCGAGTAAATGATTTATTTATCATCCCTCTCAATCTGGCCGCTAACCCCTTCCATATAAATACATTATTGTACGGAATTTGGTGTAACTGCTGTCATAGCGCGCATGAGCTTTGAAATGAATGGTCCGATAGTTTTGAGTTGTGTTTGCATGCAGACGGTTGGGTCAGCCGTCGAAAACGCCTACCACATTCTTAAAATAGGTTAAAGAGTACACTGATAGGACTCGTTACGTTCATCCACTGCTTTTCAGAGCCTTCAACCCTTTCTAATATATTGTTCGTCTGATCAAAAATGAGAACGCGTCAGATGGCGGCCGGGCATGCGCAACTATCGTTTCGTGACGTCAAATGTATGACGTTTGCAAGACGCGTAAACGATAAACTTGAGGATAAGCACCCTGGCCGACGACAGTTGGTAAGCACGGGATGGAAGAACTAAGCTACTAAAAACTCACGCACTTCCAGACGAAGATATTTTGATTGACGGTGATTCACGCGTAAATGTAGAGTTTAATCACAACAATAAGTCCGGATAATAAAGCTACGTTAAAACCTTGCTGACTCACTCATTCACCCGCACATTAATCACACGCGGAAGTTTACACGCCCAGATAGAATGAATGATTCATAGGTGTTACACCAATCATGCACCACAGTAGAAAAGTAAGAAGAAATATGGCAATACATAATGAAATTGGATACACTATAAAATACTAGCATTCTATTCAAAAGTATGGAATCCCTCGGTTTTAGACCGGAGACACTTATCATGCAATGCTTTGTAGGACCTGTCGGGCTGGCACTCGCTCCGAAACCACTCATTGCCGTCGCACCTCGTCCATTGGCGATTATGAATTAGAACCGTTTCCTGGAAGCCCAATTCGCTCGCAACCACGTCCTTACTAGCAAATATATGGTTCTCCTCCTTCGCCTTGCGCTGCATGAGTGTGCCTACAACGTCGATCACTCCTGGATAGAGTGCGGTGTACTTTTCCCCTTGGATGCAAGTCTTGGATGACCATTGGTGGTTGACGGTTAGAGTCCATTTACTAGGGAGTGAACGTTTCTCCCGTGTGAACAACGTCAACATTTCTGGCTTTGCGTAGACCTGCTTCGATGTCGTCCTCAGTGTTTGTTGCGTCAATAATGCCTAAGGTGTTCTTGCTGCTCATGGTGAAAATGACTGCCTCATTGTGGGCTGGCTCATCTCGTCGCCCGTCGCATTGCATTGGTTCTTTTTTCACACAGCTTGTCTCACGCTCAAACTAGATTAGTGTTAGGGAACGACCACTGCATTCCAATGGTCGCTTTTCCATTGCCTTCATTGACTCTTTTCCCGCACCCTGATTGGTCAAAGATCGCCCTGTCGGTTTCAGTTCCATAAAGTATTTCAGTTCCATAAAGCTTGCAGTAAAAATTAGCTAGGTTGTTTAGACACTATCCGTGGGTGGTTGGGTGGGTTCAGGTTCCTGTAGCTTTCATGCATTTTGGTGAGAAGCAACGAGAACTTGATAATGTGATGTCTAGCAATGTAATATCACCTGGGACCTCCTCGTCCTCTCTCGGCCCCCTTTCGATTCCCAAATTTCTTTTGACTCCCAAATACAACTGTATTAGCTGATTTTTTTTACCAGTAACCGCTGGCAAATTCTGCTAAGCCAGAAATGGGTAAGCCATGACCATGTCCTTGGAATGAATGATCATTGAAAATTGCTAATTTTTTGGAAGTGCATTTATTTTAGGGAAATATGTGTCACATACGAAAATTGACGTCAAGGTCAAAATAAGGTCAGGAAATCATTTAAAATTCACGTTTTTGTGTCAGTATAGATACATTAGGGTGAGGCGATGTGTCACATTCCAAATGTGAGGTCTAGGCCACTCTGACCCAAAAATCGTTAAAAATCACTAATTTATTGCTCAAATCTTCACCTGCTATTGCTATGCCTATATCTTCCGTAGGAGATTCCATTTGCAGAATAAAAGTTATCTCCCCTTAGGGAGCTCAGTCGGGTTACTCTGCTCCATGTGCTCACATGAAACCTCCTCTTTCTTCCTGCATCTGCTCGCGTGCAGTTGTGTTTTGAAGGAGTTCCTATTATTGCTAGTTTGAGACATAACCTAGGGTTATTTTCTAAGCTAACTACTTGCAGTTTATTTGGCTCACAATGTCTGATCTTACAGTCCCTGAAAATTCTAAATCTTGCCGTTCTTGTCGGCGTTTTTGGCCTGTTTTGGACTCTCACTCGTCCTGCTTCTCGTGCAAAGGACATCTTTGTTATCGGCAGGCCACATATCTGGAGTGCCTGAACTGGGACGACGCTACCTGGAAGAATTATTCCCAGGCTAGGCGTGCGTTCTTGTTACGGGCTTCTGAGGATCTTAGTTTATCTGCCGACGAGAGACATCAAAATGAAATTGCTCTCATCGGGGATTTTAAATTTAATGAAGATCTTCCTGGTTCACGTTTGGAAGTATCTCATCTTCTCAGTCCAACCATGTCACGGTCCTCGTCTATTAGAATTCCCCCTGGTGGTGTTGTTAGACAGGTTGAAATTGACAAATTTCCAGACAGTCTGGGTCGTGGTGGTAAGAACTCGTCCGGCGGTTCGGAGTCCATTTCTTTGTTTGGGACAACAAAGGATCCTGTCTCCAAGTGGCGACCGGCCTTTTCTGAGCGATCTTTTGTTATCGACGAACAAATCTATTGTCGGATGTCCTTTCACAGTCTAGTACTATCAAAAAGAAAAAGCTTCAACGGATTTCGACTTCGCCTCTGCGATTTAAATCTCGGCTTTCTTCTACATCTGTTTTGTCCAAAACAGCTCCGCGGACTACGGCTGTTCGTTCGAACTCTTCGAGTTTCGGATTCACATCAGCCTTCGGGTTCAACCTCAGTTGATTTCTCACAACGTCGTTCTTGTACGCCGCAACGTCGTTCCCGTTCACCTAAGCGACGTTCTCGTACATAACAACGCCGTTCCCGTTCTCCGCAGCGCTATTCTCGTTCGCCATTACTTCGTTCTTATACACCACAACAACGTTCCTATACGCCGTCACGTCGTTCTCATACACCTGTACGTCGTTTTCGTTCGCCACTACGCCGTTCTCGTGCGTCGGCACGTCGTTCTCATACACCTGTTCGTCGTTCCCGTACGCCCCAACACCGTTCCCGTACGTTGGCACGTCGTTCGCATACAACTGTACGTCGTTCTCGTACACCACAACGCCGTTCCCGTACGTCGGCACGTCGTTCTCATAACCTGTTCGTCGTTCCCGTACGCTACAACGCCGTTCACCACGTCGTTCTTTTACACCTCCTTATCGAGGTCGTCCAGATCGACATTCTCGGACTTCATTTCTGGATCATTCTCTTGATCGTTTGTTGTCTGCTTCTCATCGAGGCCCCGATGATTGTTCTCCTGAACGTCGCTCGACTTCAGTGTCTTCGTCTTCTAGTCGGGATTCTTCACCTTCTTCTGACAATTCTGTAGATGCGTCTTCATTATCGTTTGCAGACAAGATGGCGGCTCTTTTGGCTCTCGTTCCTGAGATGCCCGAACCTACTACTACTGCTGTCTCCTCATCTTCTCGTTCTAGAGTTAAGTGTGAGACAGCGACTTCTTCTGCCATTTCGTCTGATTCGCCGACGATATCCCTTACTTGTGCACCGTCTCCGGCTTGGGCGGCTAATTGTGTTATCTTTGATCGTCAGCTGGAGGACGACAACAAATTTAAGAAACCTACATTTTCGTTTTACCAACTCCATGATGGCGTTCTTCCAGACAAACCTCCTAGACGTGATCGGGATTTGGATCAAGTTTTGAAGATTTCTAAATCGTCTTCCCTTGGGTTCCCCGTCAAAGTTGTTGATAATCTTCTGGAGATGTTGCTTGCCATTCAACGTATTACGTCGTACACCGACTGGTTTCTATTTGCTACATCTCGCCTTACATTAGATCCTGCCATACTCCAACCTGATGGTGCGGCTCTTTTGTCTCCTGGTCGCCTCACCTACTTACGAGGTTTTATTGACACACTCAACAAGTCTAATCGTCATGTCATCGAGGCAGGCGCTTTTTCTTATGTCTCGCTTCTTCAGGCACAGCGAAGAGCATTGCTTCGCGACACCAAGTCCGAAGTTCCGGTTTTTGCTAAAAACCAACTGTTTCAGCCGTTAAGTTCTAAGTTTGTCTTCAACAACGCAATCGAGTCTGTCATGCCTGGTATTCGTGAGGAGAGGACGTCTAGACTCCTTTCCGCAGCGGCTCGGCGTCCAGCGTTTTCCTTTGAGCGGAGGTCAAATCGGAATCAAGCATCCAGGACTACCCAGCGAGAGGGTTTCCCTCCTT
This sequence comes from Hanleya hanleyi, assembly GCA_036873755.1. Taxonomy (NCBI): domain Eukaryota; kingdom Metazoa; phylum Mollusca; class Polyplacophora; order Lepidopleurida; family Hanleyidae; genus Hanleya; species Hanleya hanleyi. The sequence goes on along the minus strand of JAVTVY010011738.1, from coordinate 33,752 downwards.
GTAATTTTCGTCCCTTCGACAAGTCTTCACGTTCGCGTTGTCGACGCGCCACGCGTGGGAAGTCTTTCAGAGTGAGAGACGCTTCCAACAAGTGACTATCTGCATTCATATCATAGAATTTCAGCTGCCCGCCTTCCGTCCTTTCAGTCATATGGTCGTCGGCGGCCGTTTGCAACACTTCTGGAAGAATTGGCAGCTCATTACAGACGACGTCTGGGTTCTCGAGACATTAAAAAATGGATTCCTCTTCGACTTCCAGTCCCAACCCAGACTCATCTCTCGACCTCGTCCTTCACTGCTGCCAGTTCCCGCAGGACACGTTCAGAAGCTTCTTTCCTCTGTAGCCACGCTCATCTTCAAGGGTGCCATCAGAGAGTTGCCTCAAGTCGAGGACAGCGTCGGTTTCTACAGTCATGTCTTCCTTGTTACGAAGAAAGATTCCGATCAAAAGCGTATGATCATCGACCTCAGGCGGCTCAACAAACTTCACCTGTCACCACCGCCTCATTTCAAGATGACGTCAGTTTCATCGATCCGGACCCGCATATATCACCGGGATTGGTTGACCTCCATCGATTTGCAAGACGCATATCTCCATATACCCATTCATCCTCGTCATCGGCGTTTCCTACGATTTACCATCGACGGTCGTCGGTTCGAGTGGCAAGTCCTCCCGTTCGGAGTCAACATCGCCCCATGGCTTTTCACCCGTATCACTTCTCCAGTCATGGCGCTTCTCCATCTACGGGGCATTCACATCGAGGTTTACATAGACGACATCCTCATGTGGGCGGCTCAACGTTTGTACTCTATCCCTGCATTAACAGACTTTGTTCGTGGCCTTGATGACGACATCCTGTTATGTCCCGTACGAGCTATACGTCACTACCTCACTCGTACCGACCCTGGTCGGGGATCTCATCGACTGTTATTCCTGTCTCTTCAGCCAGCTGCGGTTCGTGACATCACCAAGAATACTGTGGCTTCTTGGTTGCAGAAGACCATTAAGTGGACATATCAACTCGCCCTTGACGCTCCCCCACTTCTGGCCTCTGCTTCCTCTCATGCAATTCGTGCTATCGCTACATCATGGCCTTTATGGAAGAATTTATCCTTGGATGACATTGTCCAATCCTGTGCTTGGAGTGCCAATTCAACTTTTACCGACTTCTATCTGAGAGACATGTCAGTACAATCAGATAGAGTGACCACACTTGGGCCGCTGGTGGCTGCCCAGCATGTTGTCCAGTAGCTTTTCCAAACAAGGGGGAGGAGGGGTAACATTGATCATCGCAGCAACTCAGCCAGTCGGCCAACTTACGGCATCATCGCAGCTAGTCACAGCAGTTAGCCAGCAGTCAACTCACAAGATATCTTACAAGAGCTGACGTGAGTATTTGCTTTTAGGTATATTTGTGTCAGTCTCAAGGTTAAAATACAGAATTGGCGTAATACGGCAATTAAAGACTAAAAAGTGGTATAAGATGGTCACCTTGTGTTCGAAGTTGCCTTGTATGTACATGACCCTTCTTTCCGTTTTACATTGCTTACCACACGAGTACCCACAGCGCCTCCGGCCCGGGTTCCCTCGTCGGGTAATATTGTGCGCCACATCCACGATCACGGTTTTAAAGGACAAGTAATTAGTGGCCACATTCACAATCTGTTACTGATTTACTCCACGAGTACCCACAGCGTCTCCGACCCGGGTTCCCTCGGTTGAGTATTTAGTGTGCCACGTCCGTGATCATCTCAGCGGTTACTCTGCTAAACTACAGGAACTACAACAAGGCCGAGGTCCCTACCTCCATCTGTTGATAGTGTGGCGTAGCAATAGCAGGTGAAGATTTGAGCAATAAATATTAAACATTTATAATCAATGCTACTATATATTATCAAATCAAACCTGCTATTGCTTTGATTGCCCACTCATCCTACCCCTCACTCTACGGCCTTGCATAGACACACACTACAGGCTGCAGTAGTAAGAAAGAGGAGGTTTCATGTGAGCACATGGAGCAGAGTAACCCGACTGAGCTCCCTAAGGGGAGATAACTTTTATTCTGCAAATGGAATCTCCTACGGAAAATATAGGCATAGCAATAGCAGGTTTGATTTGATAATAAATAGTAACATTGATTATAAATGTTCAATTTTTGTGTGTTCGAAAATACATTAGGGGGAGACGATGTCTTGTACGGGCGTAAAGTAAAGCCAATGTTGACTCTTGCTTTGTCTCATAACATTTCAGTACAGCATAATCTGTTTGAATGTATCCACCGGTACAACACACCATTGTTCTCCTCTGGTGTGTCTCATGCAGTTAAACCAATCACCAGAACCATCACCTCAAACACCGTCACCATCAGTGCCAACATGATCCCTCAGGCACGGCTGAAGCAATTGGTGATTGGGGGACGGGCAGTATCACAGCACAAATAGGCGAGGATCCAGGGGCCGCCTCGGCCCCGGAAGCGCCAGGGGTCGTAGATGACCGGAGACGCGTTCTAACGTATTTCCGAGTAATAAAACATGAAATTTTCGCATGTGTAAACTGTATTTGATTTGCCTGTTTTTTTGTTTCTCACAACATTTTTTTTATATTTCCCGTCAAGAAAATGAGGATGTTCGGAAGTAGAAATATTAAATATATATCATTTCAATCGAAAGGCTCATTAAGCTTTGATCATGTCACCAACATGTCGTGGGATCTCGGTATAATTAGATAAAGGCACAGTTTATGCAGAGAAGAAGCCAAAAAACAAACTCTCTGAAGTCCGAGAGGTAACAACATGAGGGTGTATCTTAAAACAAAGCATTCTCGCTTTACTCTATCATTTTTTTTTAGCTATCTTTGCCGGGGTTTTTTTTCTGAAAATATTGGGTGGGGCCATGGAACAGCGCATGTCAGCTGAACGACTATCGTCTGGCCTATATTCGCTGCCCGCAATTGAAATATCGTTAACACGCTCTCAGCGTAGATATTACTCCGCCAATACAAACCTTCTTCTATCACTGTAATAACCTCATTATTCCATTACCAAAATATCTCCAAGAATCTGTTCATTAATAGCCTACACTGGTTTCACTACTAACGAGTTTATGTTATTGATATTTGTTTGTGTTTCGCATGAATATAGTCCATGCGTATGGACTGCCGTAGTGTGTGATGTAATGGATGTATTACTGACGGTGTAGGGATAGGGATAGCATTGTCGCTCAATGCAAATCAAAGCGCCGTGTTCTAATTAATTGTTCTAGATATGCTAAAGGTAAATGTTGTTATGACGGCCTTTCTGTCATTTCAGCTTAGTTAGCGAACAATGTACTTGCTGTTTGTCACTCACTAGCCTATCCCCCCTACATCGCTGTACTGTTTGGAAGGACCCTTTTTCAAATCGAGAATTGACTAATCGAAAAATAATACGTCATAGCCACGTCATTGGAGCAGGGACAAGCGAACCTGTGAAAAGGAGCATGCACTGTAGCGAGGTTGCTAACAACCCACGAACTTGCAGACGAAGATATTTTGACTGTGATTCACGCCTCCATATTAAGTTTATTCACAACAATAAATCCGGATACCAAATAAGTATATGAGTAGTGTATAAAACGCAGATAGATTAGTGATGAATACTTCGCTGTGATGGGAGTGTGTGGTGGTGTGATGTGACCTTTGGTCTTAGGATGATGGGTTGAGCTATGACCTTGATCTATATGCGGGTTCAATAAGTGCATTTGATCAGGTCGCGTGTACAGGCGGTGACGTCATCGCGCGCATGCACACTCGGGATTCGAGTGTGTTGGTGCATTGAGAGCTATAGTGTTCGGCGGGGGTTGTGGGTCTGAGTTATGTGGAGAGCTGATCACAGGCGGGGTCATCTGTGGGTGTGTCTGGACTTGTCTGTGCAGGTCTGTGTCTCGGCAGAACACTTTCCCCGCACTGTCTCCAATATCGACCGCCAATAAGGTGATGTCGTCGCGCACATGCGCGAGTCTATAGGCGCCTACAGAGCTAGATTCGGTGTGACTGGCGTTAGTGGAGTAGGATATGCGGCATATGGCCTGATCCTGTCATTGAGAGGGGCGGGGATCAGCTTGTAGCTGATCGTTGATCAGTGAGATCATCGCGCGAATGCGCACACGATATACAGGCATGATTTAGACGTGTAGAGTGCCTATAAAAGCGAGTGTTCTATTAGTCGCGGGAAGAAAACTTTTGTCCAAAACTTTGTCATGGCACATCATTTACACCTGTTGACGCAGACGGACTAATCGTTATTGAGGGGAGATAGCAGCGGTAACCCCCTTGACGCCCGTCTTAACTCAGTGACGCCATAACGCTGAGAAGTAAGATCCCATATACACCAACACTCTACACACTCACACGCTCCTACATATTCCCGATTGCCTCGACGCCTTTACGTAGTCAGATGATCGAGCGGGAGAGAAAACTCTATACCCTGCGTATTTAGTAAAACTTTGATTGGTTTAAATGACAGCCTGATATCCCGCGGAATTGACACTTATTTTAATAGGTTCTTTGGACAATTTCTCCACATCAGCGAACCAGCGCTCAGCGAACCCGTTCATTATCAGCGGGTACATGTAGGTCTCAGTATCTACATCAGCGAGCCTACAGGCCGATGGTGGTGGTGGCGGTGGCATAATCTGTGCATGTGAAGTGGTAACCCGTGTCATTCAATCGTATGGTTGTGCCGCCTGAGCCCCATAGCCTGTAGGCTATAGGATGCACCAGAGTGGCACTGGCAGCAACATCAGAACATATGCATGGGTACGAAGACGCCGATGAACACGCTGATGCAGATACTGAGATCCGCCTACTTAACTAGCTGATACTGAGAGCCTGATGGCTGATACTCGGAACCTACCGGCTGATAATAAAAACTCTAAAAAATGAAGAGAGATCCCACTCACACAGAGCCATCATGAAAACCTTTACAGTATCCATGAAGGGTTGCAGACGACACATAGTAACAAGTGCCACAAAGACGGACGGAAATGAGCATCTGATGTATATGGCAATTATGGCAAGAGCGGGCAGATGGACGGTCGAAGATGCGTCTGACGCTCACCAATTTGTTTTGTAAATTGCACGACAAAATATCCCGTTTGGATTTCACGTTGAAATATGACCTGCTGTACCGTTAATCACTTTATTAAACAGCTCCACGGACCAATATATGAAAAAAGCATTCAGTCTTGTCGATTTATCATAGATTTTTTTTTACCTTTTTTTTTATCATAGATGTAAGTAGCTGTATTCTTGTCGCGAGAATACCTAACGTAACTTCTGACTAATTATAGCTCACTACTCCATAACAATCGCCTTTCAACAATTGATGCTTGTTGCGTATTTTCTCGTTTTACGGGTTTGACATTTTCACCGTTTTTCACCGTTTCTAATAACTTCTAAGCAATCCATCCAAAACCTCTGAATCTCTTCCATTCAACCGCTCATCCCCCCCCTTCATCCAATCATTCCTCCCCCCCCCCCCCCCCATTAAGTATTAATATACTTCATGAATATTTGTAAAACCGGATGCTAGTTTGAAATTTAATTATTTGTATATATTTATGAAGAAACTAGATTCATAGGAATGATTGATGGAAAAAGAGTATGTTAATGTATATTATGTTGAAATGACCTATATATCAATTGATTAACCCTACCAGACATGAGGGTTTCCCCCCCCCCCCTCACCACAACACAAACACGAAAAAAGACCTAAATTAAAAAAAAATCGAAAAATCGACCAACAATGTCTTTTTTGAAAGTGACGTCATCAATGCGGTCATCTTGGATTTTTATATTTTCTGGTACCGCTTGACCCAAGGGTATAGTGTGCTAAGTTTCATAGCCTTAGTCCAAGGCGCATGTAGAAGGGGAAAAATATTTAGGGGGAGGGGCGAAAAACCCCCAGACCAGGTAGGTTTAATACTGTAATTACACTGTATTCTGCGTTCTTTTTCTTTATGCTTTTTCAGTTCCTCATAGTATACCATTATTAGAGATGCTTCCATTTGATTGACAAGAGATTGATTCTTGCAAATTTTCAACGCTGAATATATAACCACATCGGGTTTGATGGCGTCATTGTTTACGTCATTTTAATATGATAAAGATAGGTCGCGCATGCGTTGTATGTATGTATGTATGGCGATTGGAGTGAAATGGCAATGTCGAATCCTTCTTTCTATAAACCTAGGTGTTAATTGATATTATAAGTAAATCGCAGCTGATACCAATCTCCAGATGTCATGTGTTATAAAGGGGCGTTGGAAAATAACAGCTGACATCCATCTCAACATGACATGAGTAGTATAGTAAGTGCATATTCCCGCCTTTTTCCTCCACTGCGCAACGCAGAAAAAAACTCGGAAGTGGGCAGGTTTGTGTGCGCAGGTGTTCCGCGCAAGTGTGTGACGTCACTTCCGGTCACGTAAACTTTGGAGATGTATTCCTCCGCGGTGATGCGGTCGGCGGTGATGCGGTCGCGGGAAAAAGCCTCCTCGGACAGAAAGTAGTTCCAAATACGCGAGTTTTCGTGAGAATCTTCGGCAATCTCCGGGACATTTTGGGGGCGTGAGGGGCCCCTAGTGGACCGATTGGGTCGTGTGAGGTGTCAAAGTGAAGCGCTCCTCCAGGGCGATCAAGTCATGGCTGGGCGCATGTAAAATTAGGATTTTTCCCGAAAATATAAAAAGCGGAACACGGACTTTACCCCTAAAATAGGGGAAAACTCCTATCAACCATATCCAAAAGGGATAATATCGGTCCCCGTGCTTATCGGAGCCTGCCTATCAAGTCATGGGTGGGTGCATGTAAAAGTTTCTCCAGAAAAAAATATAAAAAGCCGAACATGATGGGAGGGGTCTCGAAGTTAAGCGGTGAAATTTTTCGAAAAGTTTACGGAGGTCTGGATAGGCCCATACTGGCTCAGTGGGATAGGTCCATACTGGGCAATTGTTTTTGGACTTGTTTTTCTCGTCTCGGGCTGTAGAACACGATGGGAGGGGTCTCGAAGTTAAGCGGTGAAATTTTTCGAAAAGTTCGCGGAGGTCTGGATAGGCCCATAGGCTCATACTAGCTCAGGGGGTAGATCCATACTGGGAAATTCACACATGTTCATTGCGGTATGGGTTGTTTGGTCTTGTTGTTCATGTCTCACCACGATGAGCGGGGTCTCGAAGTTAAGCGGTGAAATTTTCGAAAGTTCACGGAGGTCTGGATAGGCCCATAGGCTCATACTGGATCAATGGATAGGTCCATAGTGGGCAATTCACACATGTTCATTGCGGTATGGGTTGTTTGGTCTTGTTTTTCTCGTCTCGGGCTGTAGAACACGATGGGAGGGGTCTCGAAGTTAAGCGGTGAAATTTTTCGAAAAGTTCATGGAGGTCTGGATAGGCCCATAGGCCCATACTGGCTCAGGGGGATTGGTCCATACTGGGCAATTCACACATGTTCATTGCGGTATGGGTTGTTTTTCTCGCCTCACCCCGTAGAACACGACGGGAGGGGTCTCGAAGTTAAGCGGTGAAATTATTCGAACAGTTCGCGGAGGTCTGGATAGGCCCATACTGGCTCAGTGGATAGGTCCATACTGGGCAATTCACACATGTTCATTGCGGTATGGGTTCTTTGGTCTTGTTTTTCTCGTACCGGGTTGTAGAACACGATGGGAGGGGCCTCGAAGTTACGCGACGAAATTTTTTTAGCATATAAAAGATGGATAGAGCCTTATTGACCTTTGACCTCTGAGTGCCTTGACGCCATGATGTAGACAGATGAGAGAAAAACAACAACAAAAAATATGACAGAAGAGAGAACAACAACAACAAGTTTTTTCATATAGCTTATTCTTCCCAATGTTACATCATACCCACGGTGGGGGAGCCGCGTTGGGTATCTTTACAATTCAAGAAGACTCGTCCAATCAGAGGCCGCCATTTGGCGCTGTATATGTCATATTCGTTCCTGCCCGTTAGATGTATTCCCGGCTGCTCTTGTCCAATCAGAAGCCGTCCTTTCAGAAAGTTCCATCTGTGACCTAAGCATCGTCGAGCAGTTCAGGATATTGTTCGGGCAGCATGTCCTGAAACAGTTGTTTGCGCATTCTGATCGCATTTTCCAGGGCCTCGGTGGGTGGTAGCGCCATATCCTCTTCCAAGTGAGGCTTGGTTTTCATGATGGCCCTGTGCGTGGGGTCGCCTTTCATTTCAAGCGGCAGTAAGGTATATTGTTCATAGATCGCCATGGCTGTTTTCCTGATGCAGGGGCGCATTTGGGTGTACACCTGTTGTAAGTTATCCTGTCCGGCATCCTCGATCTCTGCAGTATCAATAGCTTCCTGTAAAATACGATCGCAGAAGGTAGGTTCTGCCTCACTTTCCTGGGATGTAGGCTATCTGAGGTCAAGCTCTCCGTATCAGTAGATAGACTCCCAGCAATCTCAGTTTTCGGTATCAGTCGATACACTCTCAGCAGTCTCTGTATATGCATCCGCCTCAAAGGACTCCTCGGAGTCTTCAATCTCATGTATATTTTTCTGGTGTCGCATCATATCGTAATGTCTGGTGAACGTGCGTTCACACTCAGAGCAAGTATAAGCCATGTTGACGGTTGAACGTCGATTGTGCGTGTTTTGGGAATACGCTTGCTTTTATAGACAGTAACGCCCGCCAACGCTTAGCTTAGCGTTTCAACGCCCTGGTGAATTAGCCCAAAAGCTCTGATTTTCATGGAATTGACACTAATTAATCGAAATGCGGTGACGCCCGTCGTTACGCCCGTCCCAACGCCTTAACGCCCGTCTCAACGCTTTAACGCCTTTTAATGATGCGTTCGAACAAATGTTTCTTTTGTGCTATTGCTCTGACATACGTCGCTTTCCAGTTCATGCCCGAGGTTTTCAATATCGACGCTGTTCTTTCGATTTCCATATGGACCGGGTCCTTGTCCAGTAATTTTATATGGGTCAGGAAGTCGGCATACTGCTGACGTAAAACCCGTCGTAGTCTGGGTGCCAATGTGTTATGGGCTAAAATTGCGGCTTCCTCTTTCGAATACCCTTTGCGGTGAAACTTGTTTCCTGTGGCCTCCAACGTCTCGCCCAGCTCGGCGTCCATACTTTCTTTGAACAAATCCTTCCATAGCCTTCCATAGAAAAACTCGGGCATGAACTGGAAAGCAGCGTATGTCAGAGCAATAGCATAAAAGACGTTAAAGCGTTGAGACGGGCGTTAAGGGGTTGAGACGGGCGTAACGACGAGCGTCACCGCATTTCGATGAATTAGTGACAATTCCATGAAAATCAGAGCTCTTGGGCTAATTCACCAGGGCGTTGAAGCGTTAAGCTAAGCGTTGATGAGCGTTACTGTCTATAAAAGCAACTGTATTTCCATAACACGCACAATCGACGTTCAACCGTCAACATGGCTTATACTTGCTCTGAGTGTGAACGCACGTTTACCAGACATTACGATATGATGCGACACCAGAAAAATATACATGGGATTGAAGACTCCGAGGAGTCCGTTGAGGCGGATGCTGAAACAGAGACTGCTGAGAGTGTATCGACTGATACCGAAACCGAGATTGCTGAGAATCTATCTACTGATACGGCGAGCTTGACCTCAGATAGTCAGCCTACACCCCAGGAAAGTGAGACAGAACCTACCTTCTGGGATCGTATTGTGCATGAAGCTATCAATACTCACGCTGCAGCGATCGAGGACGCCGAACACCCAAATGCGCCCTGGATCAGGAAAACAGCCATGGCGATCTATGAACAGTATACCTTACTGCCGCTTGAAATGAAAGGCGACCCCACGCACAGGTCCATCATGAAGACCAAGCGTTACTTGGAAGAGGATATGGGGCAACCACCCACCGAGGCCCTGGAAAATGCGCAAACAACTGTTTCAGGACATGCTGCCCAAACAATATCCTGAACTGCCCGACGATGCTTAGGTCACATCGAGCAAAGATGGAACTTTCTGAAAGGAAGGCTTCTGATTGGACAAGAGCAGCCGAGAATACATCTAACTGTCAAGAACGAATATGACAGATACAGTGCCAAATGGCGGCCTCTGATTGGACAAGAGTCTTCTTGAATTGTAAACATACCCAACGCGGCACCCCAAGCGAAGGTCTGATGTAACATTGGGGAGAATAAACTATATGAAAAAACTTGTTGTTGTTGTTCTCTCTTCTGTCATTTTTGTTGTTGTTGTTTTTCTCTCATCTGTCTACATCATGGCGTCAAGGCACTCAGTGGTCAAAGGTCAATATGGCTCTATCCGTCTTTTATGTACTAGAAAATTTTCACCGCTTAACTTCGGGACCCCTCCCATCGTGTTCTACAGCCCGAGACGAGAAAAACAAGACCAAACAACCCATACCGCAATGAACATGTGTGAATTGCACAGTATGGAACTATCCCCTGAGCCAGTATGGGCCTATGGGCCTATGGGCCTATCCAAACCTCCGTGAACTTTTCGAACAATTTCACCGCTTGACATCGAGACCCCTCCCATCGTGTTCTACGGGATGAGACGAGAAAAACAAGACCAAACAACCCATATCGCAATGGACATGTGTGAATTGCCCACTATGAACCTATCCACTGAGTCAGTATGGGCCTATGGGCCTATCCAGTCCTCCGTGAACTTTTCGAAAAATTTCACCGCTTAACTTCGAGACCCTGCTTATCGTGTTCTACGTAGTGAGACGTGAAAAACAAGATCAAACAAACCATACCGCAATGAACATGTGTGAATTGCCTAGTATGGACCTATCCCCCTGAGCCAGTATGGGCCTATGGGCCTATCCAGACCTCCGTGAACTTTTCGAAAATTTCACCGCTTAACTTCGAGACCCTCCCTTCTTGTTCTACGTGGTGAGATGAGAAAAACAAGACCAAACAATCCATACCGCAATGAACATGTGTGAATTGCCCAGTATGGGCCTATCCCCCTGAGCCACTATGGGCCTATGGGCCTATCCAGACCTCCGTGAACTTTCGGAAAATTTCACCGCTTAACTTCGAGACCCCTCCCATCGTGTTCTACGTAGTGAGACGAGAAAAACAAGACCAAACAACCCATACCGCAATGAAAATGTGTGAATTGCCCAGTATGGACCTATCCCCCTGAGCCAGTAGGCCTATGGGCCTATCCAGTCCTCCCTGAACTTTCGAAAAATTTCACCGCTTAAGTTGGAGACCCTTCCCTTCGTGTTTCACGTGACGAGACGAAGAAAACAAGACGCTACAACCCATAGCAAAATCAATAAAACAAATAAATAACCACCCCTATACCCCATACAGGCATTTTCCCCTATAGATGCAAATATGCGAATCAGGCCCCTATTTTAGTGGTAAAGTCCGTGTTCCGCTTTTTATATTTTTTTCTGGAGAAACCTTTACATGCACCCACCCATGACTTGATAGGCAGGCCCCGATAAGCCCGTGGGACCGATATTAGCCCTTTTGGACATGGTTGATAGGAGTTTTCCCCTATTTTAGGGGTAAAGTCCATGTTCCGCTTTTTATATTTTCGGGGACAAATTCTAATTTTACATACACCCACCCATGACTTGATCGCCCTGGAAGAGCGCTTCACTTTGATACCTCACTCGACCCAAAAATATCCCGGAGATTGCCGAAGATTCTCACGAAAACCCGCGTATTTGGACTACTTTCTGTCCGCGGAGTCTTTTTCCCGCTACCGCATCACCGCCGACGGCATCACCGCGGAGGAATACATCCCCGAAGGTCATGTGACCGGAAGTGACGTCAAACACTTGCGCAGTGGGACTTGCGCAGAACACCTGCGCACACAAACCGGTCCACTTCCGGGGTTTTTTTCTGCCCATGCGCAGTGAAGAAAAATAGCTTGAATATGTACTTACTATACTACTGGTATCAGGTGATAGGTGTTGTCTGGTGTCCTGTGTTACCAGATGTCTTCAGAGAATTATGTAATTAGGAAATTACATTTGGTATTAGACGTTATCTATTTCCCACAGCGGTATTTTACTCATGGCTTTCTATATCATTCACATTGCACATTGCACCCGGCTCACATTAAATTTTTCATTTCTACACTGCTTCATATACACTTATAACCTGCTCCCTTCACGTTTCAAAATGATCCCTATACCTTTCTCATTTCACATTGCTCCATATACCCATTTCGTCCTATACACTTCTCAGTTCTTCCTCTACTCTGCCCCCTTCACATTTCTCAGTTTAAATTGCACTCTATACCCTTCTCATTTCCTCCTATGTTCTCCATCATTCACATTTCTCATTGCACTATAATCTCTGCACCCGTGATCTGAATCTTTGACTTTGACCCTGTGACCTCATTTCCAATGATCATGTCAATTCCGGTGACAACGTCACATCCGGTGATGACGTCACTTACGGAGATGACGTCACATCCGGTGATGACGTCACTTCCGGTAATGACGGCACTTCCGGATATGACGTCACTTCAGTTGATGACGTATACCCTGTCCCATGCTCATGTGACCCAATACTCTCCTTTTTCTTCTACTACTGTGACGTTCTTTAACCTCTGAGTTATTATCTTCCAAGTGATCATGGATGTGCATATAATTTGGATTTGTCTTCTGCTGTCAGGTACTATAGTTATTTATCTCTGTTGACGATTTACATCATAACACAGAACGCATGAACAGCGATATATATTATAGGTCACTGTAAATGTAGTTTTTTATTGTATATTTCCCTATATTCTAACGAAAATAACTTTGTGTTGTTCTCCATTTGTATAGCGTTTTGACAGCAAATACAACATGGTGAAGTGGGGCAGGGGGCTAACAGTACTTGTACTATGTTTGTCTGTATGTGATTAATATTTATATTTTCCAGTAGGAGCTGTCATATCGGTTAGTTCCAGACAAAGTGTAGTATGTTATTTTTTAATGGACCACGGAACGATTCAACTGATGCCTTCTGAGGTGGAGGGATCATTGTGCACCCACATCGTCATGATAGGAACGAGTATTGTGAACAACCGGATCGTACCGAGGGAGCCGACGGACGTCAGTAAATACTACAGCTATATACCTACATGGAAGAAACAGAGTCCACAAGTCAAGGTGTTACTCTCCAGTACCGGTGTATTTGGTCCAGTTCTAAAATCGGAACAGAATCGTGCGACGTAAGAGAAATACTGTAGGCCTACTCATCGGTGGATCTGCTTTATAGAATTTGATCACTTTTCCAGGCATTAATGCTTTCTCGATTGTAGAATCTGTGTATGCAACTCGGATATCATCTTCCCCAGCCAAGTCGATTACGCCACAAATTAGCTAAGATGCATAGCGTCTCCCTTCTTGAGGGAAGGGAGACGCTATGGATCTTAGCTAGCCACAAATCTGTGTGATGTGGTCGACTTGGTTAGAGAAAACACGCGGATGTGAAATTCATAATTAACCAAGACCAATGGTATATAAAACGGAAATTCCTGGGTATTTGAGGGTCGTGTGGGTGGGGGGTAAAGGGCCGCAATTCATGACCTCTAGAGTTCCGGTTCGGGCTTATTTCCGGCGAGTTCACTTCTAGATTCCTTCGCGGTGATGACATCGTAGGTAATAACACAGCGGTTCCTGAGAAGACAAAACGTCATCCCGAGTGCATGAAAAACTCGCACTTCGAAAAAATCCGAAAATCACGTAATGAAGCCGAAAACGCAAGCGCACTCGACAGGAAGGCCTGTTCTGGGAGTATATGTGGGCCATACGTGGTCAAAATGGTGCCGAACTCTCAGAATCTGCCGGGACGCTCTCAGTATCTGTCTCCTCGATCTGTCTATACCCATGTATATTTTTCTGGTGTCGCATCATATCCTAGAGCCTGGTGAACTTGCTTTCGCACTCAGAGCATAATCCATGTTGATGGCTAGACGTCGACTGTGCACGTCTTTCGGCTAGGGTTGACTTTATGAGCGTATCCCACTAACGACCGTCAACGCTAAGCATAACGCTTCAACGCCCTACTGAGATAGACTGCACTTTCTATACTACTCCCCTTACTACTGTAATACTTCCGCCCGAGCATACGCAGAATGTTAAAATGTCCACCCCAGCCTTACTCTATTTTGGAAAGAATCATTGTCAGAAATCATCGAAAACCTTAACCATATCTGGCCTGGGCTTTTTGGGACGTATCCCCTCCTTCCTCCCAGGCCAGGTAGTGTTAACCATGTAACCCACTCCTCCCGCTGTAAGCCTTCCCTCGTCAGATGTATACAGCAGACCATACTAACAACAGTTGGTTTGTTTGTACATTTCCTACCGATATCTATTCTTTACACTATTTTTCACGCATATCTCGTTTGCAATATTACAATATTGAGAAGGCACATGCTTTTCCCCACGTGATTAAAAATCAATCAACGAGATTCTGTATGACAGCTAACAGATAACTCTACCTTGTTCCTCTTCAAATATATATTGAGTAAAGGTTGCAAGCCTTTTAAAGGTTAAAGGTTACATATAGCCTGTCCCACTTAATAAGCTGAAAATGATTATTTAAGCCTTCGAACGGCTATAGTGAAGCACATTACTGGGAGCGGTTACACGTACACGTATCTGTTCTCTCGATGGAAGAATACTGTCTGATACAATTTCATCTTGAAATTTTTGTCCCAAATATGAATGTTTTGTAATTTCTTCTCCCTCTGTGCTGATGGCAACATAATCTGCAAACACCATTCTTGACATATCTTATACAAGTGAATACGAACTGTGATGTAATTAATAGAAGGCTGAGTCATGAATATGTGAAACTTTGACGATCGAGATATACCAGATTTGATCTAAGATTTGAGGAGAAATTGTCTCATTGCCCGGCAATCTTATGGAATGGCAGAATCTTACTCGAATAATTTGTTATAGATATCTTTTCAACATGCTCGCTCCTACAGAGCCACGCACATACGATGCCTCGAAATTGTGCATTATTCATGAGTATATGTCACTTCTCTCAAACCCCGTGACCTACTGATACGACCAATCAAAGGGCCGCCACCAGCTTAGACTCGTACCTAGCCCTCAACTCACACGCATCCATAGAGCGATAGCGAATTGGAGCTGGGTACGAGTCTACCACCAGCTCAAATACTATGCAATTATGGGATAACACGCAAGCGCAGGTTCCTGCCAAATCGAGATTTCAAATTTTAGCCACGTGCCTCAAACAGAAACTGTGATTGGGCACCTAGACAGGGCCGTCACCTCGCGGCGGCAATGTCTCTTCAACATCTCCAAGAAGTTCGCCAGACAAAACCACGATACCGAATGATATCTACATCCTATACACTATTCTAGTCTCCTGGGTAGACTGAAGAGCCATAATTAGGAAGTGATTTATCAGAACGCTGATCGTATATTTGGCATCTCTATATATGATAACTTACCGGTATATGAGCCCTCAAGCATTAACCTTTAATTAGACCTCATGGGCGTCGCTACGATTTTTCAAGGGGGGGGGCGACTATCATAAGCACTTTAGGTGAGGGTCCAGGGGCCGCCTAGGCCCCGGAAGCTCCGGGGTCCTAGATCGCCGGAGATGCGTTCTAAGCGTTTTTCCGGAATTAAATCTGAACATAATGTATGCAGATTTAGGGTTATATTATACATCTTGAAAACACATCTTGAAAACACAATAATAATGCTTTGGGCCGGTATACCTCGTCGGCTAACCCAGTGGCGTCGGAACGTAATTGAAAGTGGGGAGGGCCCACTATCACAGCCGAACAGGCGGGGGTCCAGGGGCTGCCTAGGCCCCGGAAGCTCCGGGGTCCTAGATTGCCGGAGATGCGTTCTAAGCGTTTTTCCGGAAATAAAACTGATCATACTGCATGCACATTTATGATTCTACTTTCACGATTTTTTTGCAATTATAAGCATGCATCGATATTGAAAACATCGCACCTCATGCCTGCATCCATTTGACGTTCTAGTTATATTTAAAACATACAAAACGATGACATTTAGTTCTTAGGAGGGAAACCAATATGCCTACCGATACGATTCATTCACACAAAGATAAAACAAGGAAATCCTCACAGCCCAACAGGCGAAGCTCTACGGGCCGCTTAGGCCCCGGAAGCTCCGAAGTTCCAGACCTCCAGAGACGCGTTCTAAGCGTTTTCCCAGAAATAAATTCGAACATAATGTATGCAGATTTATGGTTCTATTTTCACGTATGTTTCGCATTTATAAGCACTCATCGATATTGAAAAAATCATACTTCATGCCTGAATCCATTTGACTTTCTAGTTATATTTAACACATAAAAAACACATAAAAAAACGAAGACCTTTACATCATGGAACATTAGAACCAATATGATAACGATTTATTTACACAAAGCTAAAATGAGCGATCCTCACAGCCTGACAGGCGAGGGTCCCGAAAGCTCTCGGATCTCCTGTTGCCGGAGATCCGTTTTACGCGTTTTCCCGGAAACAAATCTGAACACAATGTATATAGGCCTAGATTTATGGTTCTATTTTCACATTTGCTTCGCATAAACCCGCATCGATATTGAAGAATATGCCGGACTCCATTTGACTTCCTGGTTTGACACAAACAAAACAGGCCTATAACACACCACTATATACACGTCCTGGCACTCTATCTGTAATTTTTATATGGGGACATGGTCAGTTAGGGATGCTGAAAAGTGGGGAGACCCAAAGATATTCGCCCCCCCCCCCCTAAATCAAAAGGGGGGCCCGGTGACCATGGTGAAATACTGACTAGAAAAATGAAACTAATATCACTCATCATTCTGGAAGTTAAAACGTGGCCATGGTAAAATACTGATTAGAAAAAAAATGAAAATGAAATATTTTCCGGAAATGAAATATCACGAACGTAGTATAGCCTTCAGCAAAGCTTACATATACAACATTCAGTTTATTACCGGTTTTGCACTTCGCAAACGGTAGACCGAGGCTGCCGATGGTTCATTATCAAATCCCCACACGCATCGAGCAGAAGGGAGAAAAACACACGAGTTATAGTGTTAATGATTAATTGAATAGTAAATTCGCCTGTTTTATCAGTCGAGGGTGGAGTCTCATCAACAGAGCTACAGCTCTTTCATAATCCACTTTATGACCATAGTGTATGTTCATGAGCGCCAAAGCGGAAAGTCGTGGTGAACCCATTGTTGAGCGAACTGACGCGTCACTACTGGAACGGAGCATGCTTACGTTTCTGGAGACGGACTTTTTTCATTTCTTTCTTTTCCCTTTTGCTTTTTTTTTTGTTTTGTTTTTGTTTTGTTTTTCTCGTTTTTTTTTGCGCGCGCGCGCGCGTCCAAAGGGGGGTCGTTCGCACCTGACGACTCCCCCCCCCCTAGCGACGCCCCTGGACCTGACAATGTTGTCCAACTTAGCGAATATCAGACAAACGTGTAGTAAAATGTTTAGGAACTGAATGTTTAATTGAGAGAGTATAGTTTCGTCATGATCCCACTCTTGAGTTCCAGGTTGAATCTCTTCATTTCTTAGTTTTTATCAAAATAAACAGGTTTCAAATTGTTTCAATTTCAGTTTTGTCCAGACAACGGTGCCTTTCTTGAGGAAATATGGGTTTGACGGCGTCGATCTGGACTGGGAATTTCCCTCCCTACTTCAAAAGAACAATTTCAGTCTGATTCTTGAGGTACATATATGTATATATTCAGTGTGGTGTTGTTATAATGTGCATTTTCTTTATGCCAATTCCCTTTCGATGCGACGAACCATTTTGGGGATATTACGGCGTGCACAGAATGAGAAAGAATTTTTTTAGTTATAGTTTGTCACTGTCGCCTGTCTTAACATTAGTCCATTCCTACACATATAACTTCGCTTCAGAATTCGAAGCTTACATTTCATCTATCGAACCAATCGGAACCGAGACACACGTTTGTCAGGTGAGGTGATGAGAAGACCAGGCAATCACTGACGGCCTCTTACGTTTCGGTCCGGACCGCAATTGTATATTTATCGAACTTCTTTAGAAGAAGTAGTAACGCGTACGATCAAGGCCAATAATGAACCATTGCCTAGGTAGCACCAATGATATAACAAATCCTATATCAAAATGTATTTCTAATTCCATATAAAGGTCATTTTTCTGTCTTTATGCTTCAGATATTCTTGGCCAACATCACATGTATAATCTGACTCATCGCCTGTTCTATTAAAAAATGCCGTCCGAGGCTCCGTGCGTCCATCCGTGAGCCGTTCTAGGCTCCGTGCGTTCGTCTGTGATCTTAGAAATGATGCCATGTGAGACAGTAGAGGGTGACTGAGATAGTGCCATGTGACCGTTGGAAGAGGGGATGGTGACTGCAGGGGATAAGAAAGTTTGGGTGACCGTGAGGGACTGTGGGGGAGTCAGAGATTGTGGGTGACGGATAATATTTCCCTGTGATACTGTATGGGGGCACTATAGGAGGTGACCGAGATAGTGCCCTCTGACTAGGGGTGACACTGAAGGGGAGGGGTGACTGCAGTGGGTGAGGGGGTAGGGGTGTGGGTGGGGGAATATATAGGGGAAGCAAAATAGTGTGGGTGACGAGCAATGGTGCCCTATGATACTTTAGTGAGATATTGTAGGAGATGAATGGGATGGTGCCTTTGACTGTGCCGGGGTAACACTATAGGGGGTTGGGGGGTGTGGGTAATTGTGGGGGCGAGGAAAGTGTGCGAGACGGAAAGGGAAGGGGATCACAAGGTTTGGGTGACCAGTAATCAATTGGTTGATTTACCTGGTGAAATACGTTTACTCCATATTTTTAGCATAGTGTACTGTCCGTGTTCATGTGATCAGCTAAAAGTTCAAGTTCCACGAATCAAACTCTATGAACGAGAGTAGCCCCACTCTCATCTTTAACAACAAATATCTACAATATTGCTATTTCCTTTCTGCTGGTAGGAATTAAGGGAATCATTTGAGGCGGAGAGTGCTCGGACACACAAGGAACGTCTTCTGTTATCTGTGGCCGTCTCCGCAAAAATTGGTATACAGCGATCGTATGCCCGCCAGAATGAACCGGTAAGATAAACTACATATCAGAGCCAATTTTCGTATGATAACTCCTGTGGTTATGAGAGAACATTTCTCTGCCCCCCCTCCCCACCACCACCCAAACCCCTCCCCGTTGCCACCCGTCGTTCTGAGCAGTGTAGTACGTTCTGATCTACACATGGCTCTGTATAACACGTTCTTTCTAATGAATTACCTGGCTTGATTAGCTGATGTAATGAGGTGATCCACATGACCGGAACGAACGTAACATAAACTGGTGGTTAAAGAAGATGCCGGGTGCTGACAGGACGTCACATGATCATACAGGCCAATATTCTGAGTTTTAACAAGTTTACTAACCGGTAAGAAAGCTCCGGAAATCAATACCCCATCACACGTTAGCTTATAACTGCTTCAAGTGAAAACATGCAAGTCTGCTCATGTATGAACATATTCATACATTTGATGACGATGTAGAGATAAATGACGCAAACATCCTTGAGCTATGAATGAGAGCCGCTGCTCCCTGGCAACGAGATTCTCCCACAAAGGCTGATTGTTTGGAAGATGAGTTTCCACCCAACGTGACCCCACATTGTCAATTATTTCTGTAAACAAAATTATCTACATCATCATATAGTTGCGGCATTACAAACTCATAAGCCAAGACTCATGCCAGATACCGTGGAGATGAGTGAGACTTCCACTAAGCAATCAATGAGTTATCAAAGATCCAGAAACTCATATATTGGTCTTGAACTGGGCCTCTCTTGGACACAGAACAAAGCACGATAGAAAGTATTGTCAAATTGAGGTCGTCATGGGTTCATCGTTCAGTGCCAAGATTTTCTGGAAGAAAGCTGGGGGACCCCACCACTTCGTATGCATGCTTATTCAATACAAGAATGTCTTACCCTGTTCTTGATAGCCGTTTCGCCATGCGAGAGTTCGTCAGAATTACTGGCAGATATGACTGACCCGGTTGCTACCTCTCCCAAACCGATGCGCAGGCGCTAAGAAATTAAAATGCCGAAGATTGCTCCATTCACAGCTGGAAAGGGGTAGAATTCGCTTTCTGTCATTAATTGGGAGTGTCCGGAGCCTATTTATTTCCTCAGCAGCGGCATTAAATGCGGCTTCATATTCTTGCATCTTCTCTGTCAATTCCTTCAGTGTCAGAGCATTTCCATCATAGCTCTCTAGATTTGTATCTAATACCGCTTATGCCGGTGCTAGGGGCCGTGTGGTCATATCATCCATGTTGCCACATGAACAGGTACAATAAAAGCGTACCTGAGATACAACACATATCACAAATCGTTAGATTCTTGGTATGTGCTTTAGAATAGGTTTACCAGAAGACTATTCTGTGAAGTCATATGACGCAGTCAGTATGTCGGCACCTCTTCCCACTTCCCTTATATGTGTTGTAATTTTTACCTGTATATGGCGAGATTCTGCTGGTGGACGTTTCGTCCCCGAGGCCGCCCCCGGTACAGACCTTTTGGTCTTTGATATATGTTGGCATTTGTGGAGAAGTTGATGCTGGGTCGACATCGGGCCTTACAGACTAGTCTTTTGTGTTAAATGCCGTCATTTACATCTGACGACGATACAGCTCACCAATCTCCAATGTACGAGTTGTCACAGCGAAACAGCTCACCAATTACCAGTATACGAGTTGTCAGAGCATTTCCATCATAGCTCTCTAGATTTGTATCTAATACCGCTTATGCCGGTGCTAGGGGCCGTGTGGTCATATCATCCAAGTTGCCACATGAACAGGTACAATAAAAGCGTACCTGAGATACAACACATATCACAAATTGTTAGATTCTTGGTATGTGCTTTAGAATAGGTTAACCAGAGGACTATTCTGTGAAGTCATGTGACGCAGTCAGTATGTCGGCACCTCTTCCCACTTCCCTTATATGTGTTGTAATTTTTTCCTGTATATGGCGAGATTCTGCTGGTGGACGTTTCGTCCCCGAGGCCCGCCCCCTGTACAGACCTTTTGGTCTTTGATATATGTTGGCATTTGTGGGAAGTTGATGCTGGGTCGACATCGGGCCTTACAGACTAGTCTTTTGTGTTAATTGCCGTCATTTACATCTGACGACGATACAGCTCACCAATCTCCAATGTACGAGTTGTCACAGCGAAACAGCTCACCAATTACCAGTATACGAGTTGTCAGAGCATTTCCATCATAGCTCTCTAGATTTGTATCTAATACCGCTTATGCCGGTGCTAGGGGCCGTGTGGTCATATCATCCATGTTGCCACATGAACAGGTACAATAAAAGCGTACCTGAGATACAACACATATCACAAATCGTTAGATTCTTGGTATGTGCTTTAGAATAGGTTTACCAGAAGACTATTCTGTGAAGTCATATGACGCAGTCAGTATGTCGGCACCTCTTCCCACTTCCCTTATATGTGTTGTAATTTCCTTTTCTGTTTAGCTCTTGTTAACTCTAGACACGCGCGAGTTTATCTGACTCGTTGAAAGGGAACAACTCGAGCATGTCTTCAAATCCTGAACAAAGCCGCTCCCCTGGATTAACCTCACCCCCACTGGCGCCCTAGGAATTATTCAATCATGTGGTCGAAAAACGGAGGGCAATGTGCTGGAACACGCCTCGGTGGTGATTTTATTCGGGAATTGTTTCAAGGATGAATTCCGTTTTGCCCCAGCCGGTTTGACCGCAAATAATATCACTTTAGGGGTATCGTGGGAACAGGTTAGTAGATTGCTTCGAGGAATCATCCGTTTTCAATAAAGGGCATCCTTGACGACAAACATGTATAGATTAAATGGGCCTTCATATACACCTTCTTTCGAGTTGAATGGGATTGCCCTCCGAGGTATTGTCATCATCCGTGCTACGAAAAGCCAACCATATGACACACGCCTGCCCTATACTTGGAGAATGGTACGTTCTTTTTGCGTACTGCCACAAGAGAACCTTCCACCGGAACGGTGCATCTGATATCATCCCCGTGCTGGTGTGCACCCATGCCTGTGCTCTCTCTAGTGTGTAACGTTTCCTGTTCGCGCATATCGTGATTCGCATCGCCAACCTCTGCTGGGTTTTCGAATAGCGTGACGATCCCCTTCGTGAGTCCTGAATGTGCGATCTTCTCGAATAACGAACGGGCAGACCTACATCTGCTTGTCTTGACCTCCTAACAGCTACATTACAAATGGCTACAGGTTCTGAATAACCTGCCACATTCGACATTGCTCTCATGTTGATTTGCCTGCTCGTGGGATGTGGAGGTCTATGGGCCAGACATAGCCGTTGTGGAGCAGTAAATGTAATTCCGTGAAAATTCTCTGTGCTTTTCGCTGCTGCAGATGTCCTTGCATGCAGAAAGATTCGTTGCTTTGCTCTGTCACACGTTTGCGCCAGTTTCGACGACCCTTTTGGGTTTAGGCCACTCTCATCCAACCGGGTGAGATTGACTGGGATTGCGTCTCTGAAGGAATATAGACCGTATAAATTGGCCGTCACCGGTAAGATATTTTCATAGTATAGCCTCCGGTGAGCGATGCCGGCTTCGTACCTCTTGTGATGTTTACAACAAGCTGACCCTTATCTCTTTCTATTCCCCATAGACATCCCACGAGATCAATTCTGTCTTGCAAGGTCCAGTTCCCTCTCGATTACTTAATTTTGGGTATATAATCAAATATTGAGTGGTGGTTGGGGACTGCATGAGACATTTTATCCGTCATCCGGGCATGGCTTCTCTTATATGTGTTGTAATCCAATATACGAGCAGCTTTGGACTGAATACACGGGGCAAACTTCATACCAACAATACCCATCAATTCATCCAATTCCGTCCTCCACGTGAAGAAGATCGAGGCGGCGATATCAACTTCATACTCTTCTATGACCTCTTTGGGAAACTCAGGGAGAGACCGGTTATCCTGATCGATAAAACCTGACTTTTGGTCGCGTAATTCATCGACAAACCGAGGACTTTATTCGAAGATCGTTCTTCCCCAGCCTTTTCTAGGGCCGCTTGATTATATTTCTAATAGGTGATAGGGGTTCAATCGTATTTTTCTTCGCTGAATCATTGATCCTCCCTTTGTTGTCGAGAGCAAACATATTTGTAAACAGAGTGGCTCACGAAAATGAGACTTGTTCGGAAGAGATCTATTAAGGTCTGTTATACTACCGTATCGCTAGCCTCACACCACTGAACCGGCACGGGTTCGAGCCCAGCTGGTGCATATGTGAAAGTTTTTCAGTTACTTGCCGACGGGCGGTGGTTCTCTCCGGGTACTCCGGCTTCCTCCACCATCCAAACTGACTGTCACCATATTAGAGAAACAACCTCAAGTGTGACATTAAACCCCCTCCCCCCCCCAACACTGTTTGTGATGATGGGGCTGGACTACTTTGCTATCTCACCGGTTCGCCCCGTATCAGCTCGACAATGAAAAGAATCAAAAGGTGAATTTTTATATATTTTTATATATTCATACAAATATTGACTGATAATATGTTATTATGTTAGGCGGATATCGGTGTCTTATTTTATTATTATGTTATGTTTATCATTTCTATGATATAGGTCTGTGGATTTTATCAACATGATGTCCTATCATCTCTTCCCTTTTGGTATGTCACAGACCGGATTCAACAGCCCTTTGTTTCCCCGAAGTGTTCAGCAGTCGTATGCCAGGACGGTTAATACAGTAAGCAGTCTGACCAAACTTATACGGATATCTATACATACCCTGCAATACACTGTTTAATTCACGTGTCTTTCCTGCCACAATTCGACAACATGCGCCAATTGGAAAATTAAGTGTTTTTAACTGGGGGACACGTACAGCTCAGCCAGTTTTAATCCATTCGATAGGCCTACACATTTTACAGCTACATTGTGATGTAATCAGTAATTCATCGAGTTAGAAATATAAAAGCAGTGAACCCTACCGACCGTCCCTCAATATTATTCTTAATCCATGGGCTAACTTCCCACAACATATCCTTCTCCTTTTATTAACCCTCAAATCCAGTCAACTATGTACGTGTTTGGTTGTACGTTCTCTCCTCCTATGACAACAGTTATCGATAAGCCTAACAGTTGTCTGCCCTGACATGTACACCAAGCTTGCTGTGTTCACAACCACACCGAATCATACTTCAAATGCTTTCCTTATTATTTCTCTAGTGCACATGCGCGCAATGACGAGTCTTATTCTACACAACAAGAGCTTCAATACTGTACCACGCTCGCCACATTTGGATCAAGGATGACCCATATATCGCCCAAAAATCTCATGGGCACATGAATATACTCTTTGTCTACTACTTCTCGACTGCGCATATGCGCGGATTCTCCAATGTTGAAAAAGTCAAGGTACACTCCAAGGTCAACCCCAACAACAACGGTTCATGTTCCACTGCCCTTCCCTGTGGGCCAGTGTATAGGGTATATAGGTGCCTACTTTCAAGTGAACACCCGAACATACGGTGTTCTCTACTACTGATGACGTCATACGAAACTTCTTGTCTGAGTCAATCCAGGCGTCCCCCAGCGCCAGATGTTCACATGTTCACTCCTATGGGCCAGTGTACAGAAATATATAGGTAGACATATCCCTAGTGCGCATCCGAACATACGTTTTTCTCTACAAATGATAACGTCACATATGACGTCACAGTCATTGGCTACACTGCAAGGTCCACATACATCTCCAATATCTACATGTCACTAGTCGCTCCTATGGGCTAGAGTTTACGGTATATAGATGGGCATATCCCAAGTGCTCATTCGCCCTTATCTGCACATTCCCTGCTACTCTCCGAGTGCGCTTTCGCACCATGATATCAACGGCCATGCAGCGGCCTTTGAGACCACTCTAACCGTACTCTACAGTGTGAACCTGTTATTTCCCACATACCCGCCCCTATGGGATAGTGTATATGAGTTTGCTTTTCACTCATCCGAGTGCGAATCCGAAGGACTCAATATTCTTCTCTGGAGTCCTTCCATGGTTCACGTGCATCTCAAGGTCCACATGCCCGCCATATGTGCTAATGTATAGGAGCATATAGGCGCCTAGTCTTCAGTGCGCAGCGGAAAATGAGGTTTCTCTACAACTGACCCCGAGTGTGCGTGCGCAACAAGACGTCAGAATTCAAAGTCACCATCCCAGTCGTATTCTACACCACTAGAGCTTCAATGCGACACCATGCACATTTAGATCACAAATGGCCTATAGATAGCCCGAAAACTACCATACGCATCCGAAAATACCCTTTCCCTACTAATCCTCCACTCTGCATGCGCACCGTGACCTCAGAGTTCAGCGGGGCAAACCCCCAGCTTCATTTTACACTACAAGGGCTTCAACACGCCACCAAGCAGATCACATTTTGACCACGGATGAACCATAGATCACCAGAGCACTCCATGCGCATCCGGAAATGCCCTTTCTTCTCCACCGCGCTTGTGCAACATGACTACACCCGCCAACGCTGGCAGAACTCCAGTTTTATTCTACACCACGAGAGCTTTTTCTCAACAACAACATCGCAGGTCATATGTCAAAGTTCCCGTCTAATTTCATCATTTACCTTCTCCCTCAAGTAGGGGAAGATTTATTGATTATATACTACTTACGATGTGAATATTGAAAATTCGTCCACTTAATTCTGTTTGTTGTCCTTCCATTGGTGTTTGGTAATGGTCTCTTCTATGCATGCAGGCATTTGCGGCCAATTACTGGGTGTCACTGGGCATGAACAAGACAAAGGTGATGGTGGGTATACCTACATACGGGTTCTCCTTCCATCTCGAACTGCCTCAGTACCTTCAAGTTGGAGATCCAGCCTCTGGGGCAGTTAGTTCTTTTAACTATCCAGAGGTAAGTATAGGGGTCTAGTCGTTTTGACACGTTTAGTTAATTAGTATTAATATAACATTTTAAACATATTTTATTACCCTCCGCTGAAGACCGTATAGAAATGTTGCTGAAGTATACAGCGAAAGCACGAAGCTTATTATCCACTGTTACATATTTATATATACTAGCATATTTTGTTTCTTGAAATATGCATTCCCAACCGTTTCTTCGTTCGCAGCTTTCGGAAAGCAAGTTCATCTGTCATCTACTACTTTTATGGCTGTTTAAATAAATAGGATTATACAGTTTTTGAAAGGAAGGAAATAACATATAAAAATCTGTGCTGAGAAAGAAATCAAAGGCGTTAGAACACAGGGAAATGTCAGATCAGGGTAGAAATCGATTTGAGCGTTGGGTGATGCCATTCTTAATTGGTTTGCCAATACCACGGCTAGCATACCGTGTCCGGTGTAACAGGAAAGAATGTCCCATAGGAATGAATGTCCAGACTGATTCAGGCTAATTATTCACTGATTCAGTATCATGCAACTCTGTTCAAGTACTGAAAATGACTTTTTTTCTGTTTTGCAACTCCGGTTAAACATATGTTTCTAAGATACATAAGAATAGGGATATCGTTTCCAGGGACATTCATGTAATCGATCTAATCACTGTTAATTATGAATAAAGATTGGTTTGCTCTATAATCCAAGCCTTAAAAAAACTATGTTGTCCCGATAGCAGCGACAGGTACATTGACACCTGGGTCACTACGTGAGCTCTGGTTGGTTCTTTTTGTCTCTCGCCTATCTCTTTAACCTTGGGGGTATTTGAACTATTGATAACTGATGTAAATATGATAAATATGGATTAAATTTTTCCACTATTCCAAGAAATGACCAATCAGTTATATTTATGATAATTCTGGCAACTTCAGGCCGAAAATAGTCCAGTTATCAATAAGAAACTCGTTCCAGGTTAAAGAGATAGGGCGAGACCAGAAGAACCAAAAGGGAGATCATGCGGGGTCAATGCACCAGTCGTTACAGTGTTATCGAGACAAGATACAAAGGATTAACTTGAATTATAGTGCAAACCCTCCATTGGAAGCACAATATGACTAGTATTTGGGAGAGTATGGAGCTTGGCACTTAATAAATTTGAAGGAATGACGTCAGGGGGGTACAGGCTTTTTTGAACCGCGAGCGTTGATTTCAAATTTGGTTGTCGTTGCAACGGTGGGTGAAAATTTATGGAACACACTATATTTGAAAGTAAATAATATGGGAAAAACGGTCTGTGGATAGAACCCGTATGCGTAGTGAATCGCGAGTTGCCTTAACGTATGATACTCTCACTACTCCTCGTTAACATTCAGTCGTCACCCTGTGCCATTTGAGGTACCGGTACAACGTATTCGAGAAATTATGTGGGTCATAAACTCTAACGGTCACGTCAACGTGGATATTAAACGCAACATATTACGGCAGTGGAGAGAAGATGCCGGGCTACCGACAGTAAAGATGTGGTGGACTCCGAATATTGCCCAGAAAAAAGACTGTACCTTCAACGCAAGTAGTGTACATTGCGTAAATGGAGTCAGTTTTCACGCGGATGTAGAGGTCATTTGAGGAGGGAACGAGGAGGAGAGGTCAAGTGCAGTATAGTTCCGGCAGAAGGACCAAAAGCTACCTCCAGCACAGGAGAGTTCCAATTGTTGGAGGGGATGTATACAGGATGTATTCATCCGCGGTGATGCGGTCTGGCCGCGGTTTTGGCGGTGATTCGGTCTCGGGAAAAAGCTTCCGCGGAGAAAAAAGTAGTCCCTAGATAAAATGGTCCGATGGGGTCGAGTGAGGTATCAAAGTGAAGCTTATGTGAAGGGGCATCTAATGGGCTGGGTGTGGGGTTGACATATCGGCCTTCTGCGCATGCGCGGTGGCCGAAGGGTATGAAAATAGCCGTGTTGGAGCTAGGGGAGTCCCTAATGGCCCAATGGGGTCGAGTGAGGTATCAAAGTAAAGCCTAGGTGAAGGGGCATCTGATGGGGTGGGTGTGGGGTTGAAATATCGCCATTCTGCGCATGCGCGGTGGCCGAAGGGTATGGAAATAGCCGTTTTGGAGCTAGCGAAGCCACTAATGGTCCAATGGGGTCATATGAGGTATCAATGTGAAGCATTCATGAAGGGGCATCTGATGGGCTGGGTGTGGGGTTGAAATATCGGCATTCTGCGCATGCGCGGTGGCCCAAGGGTATGGAAATAGACGTTTTGGAGCTAGGGGAGCCCTAATGGTCCGATGGAGGCGTATGAGGTATCAAAGTGAAGCATTCGTGAAGGGGCATCTGATGGACTGGGCGTGGGGTTGAAATATCGGCATTCTGCGCATGCGCGGTGGCCCAAGGGTATGAAAATAGCCGTTTTGGAGCTAGGGGAGCCCCTAATGGTCCAGTGGGGTCGAGTGAGGTATCAAAGTGAAGCATTCGTGAAGGGGCATCTGATGGGTTGGGTGTGCGGTAGGAATATCATTCTGCGCATGCGCAGACGCAATGCGGAGCTCTCGTCCAATCAGAAGCGAGTATTTCAAAATCCGTCACAGAACTCTCAGCCAATCAGAAGCGAGTATTTTGACCCGGTGCATTATGGGCCATATCCAAGATGGCGGCACGTATGTTCAAGATGGCGGCACATCCGGTGTCGAAAACTGGCCATTTCGTGGGGATGTGGTCACCTAGTGTCGAAAACTGGACCCTGTATGGGTCCCGCTAGACGTTTTGGAGCTAGGGGAGCCACTAATCATCCTTGGTCCGAATGCGTAGTGTGAGGTGTCATCTTGTAGCAACGCCCGCCAACGTCAAGCTTAACGCTTCAACGCCCTGGTAAAATAGCTCAGAAGTTCTGATTTTCTAGATATTCCATGGAATTGTCACTAATTCTTCGAAATGCAGTGACGCCCGTCAACGCTCGTAGTTACGCCTTAACGCTCTAACATAACGCCTTGACGCCATGATATAGACCGGAGAGAGAACAAAAACAACAAGGATGACACTTGAGAGAACAACAACAAGAAGGTTTTTTTCATATAGTTTATTTTCCCCAATGTTACATCATACCCACGCTGGGGGAGCCGCGTTGGGTATGTTTAGAACTCAAGAACACTCTTGTCCAATCAGAGGCCGCCATTTGGCGCTACATCTGTTATATTCCTTCTTGTCCGTTAGATGTATTTTCGGCTGCTCTTGTCTGTCGCCATTTCAGAAATTCCATCTTTGCTCGCTGTGACCTAAGCGTCGTCGGGCAGGCCTGGATATTTTTCGGGCAGCATGTCCTGAAACAGTTGTTTGCGCATTCTGATCGCATTTTCCAGGGCCTCGGTGGGTGGTAGCCCCATAGCCTCTTCCAAGTGACGCTTGGTCTTCATGATGGACCTGTGCGTGGGATCGCCTTTCATTTCAAGCGGTAGTAAGGTATACTGTTCATAGATCGCCATGGCTGTTTTCCTGATGCGGGGGCGCATTTGGGTGTACGTCTGTTGTAAATTATCCTCTCCGGCGTCCTCAATCGCTGCAGCGTAAGTATTGATAGCTGCTGTCACAATACGATCCCAGAAGGTAGGTTCTGCCTCACTTTCCACGGACGTATGCTGACTATCTGAGGTCAAGCTCCCCGCATCACTAGATAGACTCTCGGCAATCTCTGTTTCGGTATCAGTCGGTACACTCTCAGCAGTCTCTGTATCAGCATCCGCCTCAACGGACTCCTCAGAGTCTTCAATCCCATGTATATTTTTCTGGTGTCGCATCATATCGTAATGTCTGGTGAACGTGCGTTCGCACTCAGAGCAAGTATAAGTCATGTTGACGGTTGAACGTCGACTGTGCGTGTTTTTGGAAATACGCTCGCTTTTATAGACAGTAACGCCCGTCAACGCTTAGCTTAACGCTTCAACGCCCTGGTGAATTAGCTCAGAAGCTCTGATTTCCATGGAATTGACACCAATTCATCGAAATGCAGCGACGCCCGTCAACGCCCCGTTACGCCTTAACGCCCGTTCAACGCCTTAACGCCCGTCTCAACGCCTTAACGCCCATCCCAACGCCTTAACACACTTTCTTAACGCTTTAACGTCGTTTAATGATGCGTTCAAACAAATGCTGCTTTTGTGCTATTGCATTGACATACGCCGCCATTTTGGAGCCGCCATGTTGGATCCGCCATTTTGGAACCGCCATCTTGGATATGTCCCATAATGCACCGGGTCAAAATACTCGCTTCTGATTGGACGAGAGCTCTGTGACGGATTTTAAATACTCGCTTCTGTTTGGTGTACGTCGCTAAAGGTGACCGGAACTGACCTTTGACCCCGGCGCGCGCAGTGTAAAGGTTTCCACCGGTAAACCTTTACCCAAATGCGCCCCCGCATCAGGAAAACAGCCATCACTCGATCCCATTGGACCATTAGGGGCTCCCCTAGCTCCAAAACGTCTATTTCCATACCCTTGGGCCACCGCGCATGCGCAGGAATGCGATATTTCAACCCCACACCCAGCCCATCAGATGCCCCTTCATGAATGCTTCACATTGATACCTATGACCCCATTGGACCATTAGTGGCTTCGCTAACTCCAAAACGGCTATTTCCATACCCTTGGGCCACCGCGCATGCGCAGAATGCCGATAGTTCAACCCCACACCCAGCCCATTAGATGCCCCTTCACATAGGCTTTACTTTGATACCTCACTCGACCCCATCGGACCATTAGGGACTCCCCTACATCCCAAAACGGCTATTTTCATACCCTTCGGCCACCGCGCATGCGCAGAAGGCCGATATGTCAACCCACACCCAGCCCATTAGATGCCCCTTCACATAAGCTTCACTTTGATACCTCACTCGACCCCATCGGACCATTTTATCTAGGGACTACTTTTTCTCCGCGGAAGCTTTTTTCCGAGACCGAATCACCGCCAAAACCGCGGCCAGACCGCATCACCGCGGATGAATACATCCTGTATACATCCCCTCCAACAATTGGAACTCTCCTGTGCTGGAGGTAGCTTTTGGTCCTTCTGCCGGAACTATACTGCACTTGACCTCTCCTCCTCGTTCCCTCCTCAAATGACCTCTACATCCGGGTGAAAACTGACTCCATTTACGCAATGTACACTACTAACGCAAGAGGGTGAAATTGACAGACTATGCCGCTGTTATCGCCGACCTGTTCGCTAAGCGCATATAGTCTACATCTTCATTTTATCCAGCCAATTACTACGTCGAAGTGGGAACGTAGAAATTGGCTGGATAAAATGAAGATGATAGTCTATTGCGAGCCTTCGATGTTATGTGGCGATATCTACGTCCATTACGTCCTCTTTCGTGGGGAGGATAAAATCCATATTCGCCGTTGGAAGACGGAGGAAAAGAAGACAATTTACCACACCAAAGCCAGACAGACCTTGTGGTTGAATTTAAGAAATTGCGCAGTGGACATCGACAAAGCCTTGGAGACATGTTTTGGCCAACCGAGTATACCGTCAAACACCTGCTGTATTTGTGACAAAACTTGCTCACGACACGATAACCTGCTCACGACACAATAACTTGCTCACGACACGATAACGTGCTCAGACACATTCGCACCGTACACAAACGAGAGACACATCCAGCTGGAAAGAATCGACGCTGCTGTGTACATGGAACAGTATAGAAACAATGAATTTCTGACATTCTAACGAGAAACGTTTCAAAAGTACGAATTGCACTTTTTCCAGTCTTCTTGGATATCAGTAAAATGACGTCCTTATGTATTATAGAGTTGTTTTATTTGTTATTGTCCAAGAGCTCCGAGCTCCTAGAGTTTTGAGTTCCCAACTGTCCCATCCGACAGCTCCAAATACTCATAAATACTTCTCACACTCGCGATAATCGGCATTCTACAGAAAGATACCGACGTTAGCACATCGACAGTGCCGTTTCATACACTATGTCTTCGAGACATTTGGATGAACTAGATGTTGTTTCCAGCGACACAGCCAGCGATGAAAGCGATTTTGATGATGAGGGCGACGTCGATGATGACGACCTGGACAATGACGAAGATATGGATGAGGACGAAGATGACATCACCTGTCGCCGTGAACAAAGCCGTCGACATGCACAGAGACAGCATAGAACAAAAATCGGAAGAACTAGGCGAGTTGTGAACGAACGAACTGCGCCGGGACACAAATTAGCCAATACGATGAAAGATCTCTGACGTCCAGCTGTTTTCACCTCATGAGTCCACCGCAAAGACAGTTTGAAATGACGAATATTATCCTGTCTAAGGTACACCAGGTGTGTGCACGTGTTGACAAGGACATAACTTATCGTCAATTGTTAACCTGAAATATTGCTTAGAATTGTATATACCGGTACTTACTAACACGAGAGGTTATAGTTGAGTATAGTACCATCATGTCGCTATATAGCTGAAATATTGCTTAACGCGGCGTTAAACCTAAATTCTCTCTCTCTCTCTCTCTCTCTCTCCCGGTCGATCACTCTCTCCAGTAACTGCTAGGATCGATATTAGTAGCTGTCTTCGGATGATGAAATGCTTTACAAATGCCACAGGGTGTGCAGTTCACAGAAGAAAATATCCTGTAAATGCATGGATTAAATGAATGAACTAATAAATGACCTAAGACTATGGCAATATAAGTGAACAAATATGTCGATTCACGAATATGATGATGAAGCGATATTGACACGGGTGGAGTCAAAGCACCGTCTTGGGGAGATAAGCGCGACCTTGGAGAGCGAACCCCCTCTTATGAGATTTGGAGCACGGTCTGGGAGAGACAGCATGGCTGATACACAAGATGGTTCGCAAAAGCGACGGAGAGAATTACTCATAAAGACATATTCTCCCGATAGGCATACAAATTAACTCTTTCAGAGTACCCAGCAGTGTTCGGGGGAAATGAGGATGCACGTTTCATGGGTGATCAGATCATATTTACACCGGAACATTTGGCACAGTTTGCCAGGTCACGATATGAAAAATCACAGACTGCTCCAAAACTATCAGTAAAATCCATAATCTGTAATTCTACACGTGCAGTTTCATATATATGGCAAGGATAATGGGTTTCGCTTTGGCAGGAGTCATTTCAACGTTTTTTTGTGTCATGAACTCAAAAACACTTTCTGTTCCGCGGCGGTAGAGAACGCCCACACAGGGAGAACAATCAGATGGCGAACGCCCTGATTGGGAGATATGGAACACCCTGATTGGGAGAGTATTTGAACCATTATAAAACTTATCGTACCAAATGATATAGAATATATACACCAGCGTAATCGCGGATATCCACACTTCATTGTAAATCTGATAGACTTCTTAACACAAGTTAACAATGGAAGTTCTAAACCGTATTCTTTCTAGCCGCAAAAGAAAACAAAGATGCCCTGACACTCCATAGAAACAAAAGGCGACGGGTCACAGGGTCTATCCGATAGGTTTGCTGAAAGTGTGCGTGGTTGGATATTCTGCATCGTCGTTGATTTTTTCAATTTATTTATTTCATTTAACTGCGAGGAAAACAACCTGAATTATCATGAAGATATAGTTATGTATACGTAATTACCGCGCACTCTTTACAGAGAACCTGAATTATCATGAAGATATAGTTATGTATACGTAATTACCGCGCACTCTTTATAGAGAACCTGAATTATCATGAAGATATAGTTATGTATACGTAATTACCGCGCACTCTTTACAGAGAACCTGAATTA
>JAVTVY010011736.1:0-58840 GCA_036873755.1 Hanleya hanleyi | reverse complement strand
CCCAGACGTGGGAAGAAAGGTCCACGGTATACGTAGATGGCATTGTCTATGTGGATGACGTGTCCATCGTGCTCGCCGCTCAACACCCGTTTAAATTTGGTCCAGCCGTCACGGTGTAGCGTCACCGTATTCGATACGGTCTCAGCGGGCGACCAGCAAACTCCACGGTCTTCCACCAGGGTGACTATCTTCATAGACGTGTAACCCCACCCGGGGTGTAAGGGACAGGATGGCTCGTAGGACGGGTGACATGCTTGGTCCAATGTCGAACGGTGAATGACACACACTCTGTCTGACCCTCGTATTTATAGTCCCCACTGTCAATACCACAGCGCCAGGGTCAGTAGGGCACAGACTAGTGTGAGGCCAACCAGCCGGCGCTGGTTCCGGCGTGAGCGCTCCTGGTCCATAGCGCGAGCATCAAGGATGACCGTCATAGTCCAGTAGTGGTGAGTGATGGCACGCCTCTCCATCGAGTGCACTCTGTGGAGGACCGCTTCTGTGAACTCGTTCAGGATCTGGCGTCGTCCCTCGTTGTCGTCGCCATCTGCAAACATGGACCGGACCACTGCTCGGTAACCCGTGAATGAATTCACCGCGGTGGCATGCTGTAAAATGCGAGTCGCACAGGGCTGGATCTCCGTCATGGCTCTGCAACCGTAGAAATAAAGGTGTGTGATCCCGAGAGACGTGTTTTATAGACCATGTCACACATGCGCGCCTAGCTCTACGGGTGTAGTCCATGATACGTACTATTCTGATGGGTTAGTCCAAAATAGAGAGCAACAACAACAACACAGATTACAGATCAATCCTTTTATTATGCGTGAACATCATAGGAATGCATGTACTGACCTGTCTGTGGGGGTTTCCCACAATGGCGTTCACCTTCGTGTCTGTTCGTGTACGTCCGTGTGTTTTCGGGTACGTCCGTGTCTTTTCGGTAAAGTCCGTGTCTTTTCGGTAGAGTCCGTGTCTTTTCGGATCGGTGACGTCCGTGTCTATCATCCGGGCACTTCGCGTCTGCGCCTGCATTGGGTATGTATAAGGGTCTTCATGCGCGCGCGCGCGCAATGCGGCTCAGTCGTACACCAGTACACCAGTCTCGATCCTCGACTTGGGGTAGAGTGTGCTAAAAATAGATTACCAGCTAGCGTGCTATAAAAGGGAAGCGGCCTTGCCATTTCATCAGACACTCTATCAACCACCAAGATGTTCACTTGCACAACTTGCCAGAAGCAGTTTACTCGTCTAGATAATTTACGACGCCACGAGGCCTCCACCCACAACGATGCACGGTATACTTGTATAACCTGCGCACGGTCATTTAATCGGGAGGATCAGTTACTGCGCCACGAACGTTCATTCCACGAGGGCGCGACGAAACAATGTAAGGACTGTGGTCAACTCTTCAAACGAAGCAGTCAGTTGCCACCAACGGTTGATTCATGCCCCGTCTCCACGGTTTTGGCGACAACTTCCTACTGAAGAGGAGCCGCGGAAGGTCAGACCCAGTGAAGATAAGCCCGGGAAGACGAACGCCACTGGTGATGCGATGACGGAGAGCCCGCCTATACCAACAGTTGGGAAGAGCCTGGATTTCCAGCCGGACCCCACCGTTACGGTTTCGAGTCATACGTCATACATCGAACATTTTCTGGACGAGCCCATAAATGTTCCTAGCGATCTCTTACCCGAATATCATCCAGAGAGTGACATCTCTCGGCGCCATTGGACCATGACACGGCACTGTTTCCACCGTCATCGCCCTATTCAAGATATCTACAATTTCCCACTGACCAAGCTCACCCGTCTACGCAGCTACGTGGAAACCATCTTCAATGACCAACCTACGGCCTTCACATTAAATGTAGCATTTGGGTACATCTTATGCCATAAGATGACGGATGAATTGCGCTATTTCTATTCCAGTGCCATCCACCCAGTGTACGACCAACCGTTTACCATCATTAACCGGAGGTCACTAAGAGATGATGCTGGACCAAGTGGAACAATTGGATGTCTTGGGATGGGCCCAACAACAACGACCCAACACCAAGTGGACAGTGAAGAGGGTGACCAATGTTACATTTTTCCTTACCAAGGTGATTCACCACAGCCATCGGTTGAATGCGTCACTCGTGCACTGATGAATACCATACCATGCCGTACATACTCTCTATGTCTACATGCTGATCATTGACTTGAGCTCAGTAAACACTTGTACCTAATGTGACGGTGCGTTAAAACATGGTGTTTGATATTTCAATTTGTTTTGCTGTGAACATACTAAAGATACCCAGGGCGGCTCCCCCAGCCCGGGTATGATGTAACATTGGGGATAATAAACTGTATGAACATTGCTGAACTTGTTGTTATTCACATCACCCCATTGACTTGATAGGCAGGTCCCATTAAGCCCGGGGACCAATATTAATATTAAGTCCGTTTTCCGTTTTTTTTCAGGAAAAATTTTACATCCACCCACCCATGACTGGATGCCCCTTCACCTAGGCTTCACATGGATACCTCAGTCGACCCCATTGGACCATGAGTAACTCCCCTGGCTCCAAAACGTCTATTTTCATACCCTTCGGCCACCGCGCATGCGCAGAATGACGATTGTTCAACCCCACACCCAGCCCATTAGATGCCCCTTCACCTAAGCTTCACTTGGATACCTCACTCGACCCCATCGGACCATGAGTGCCTTCGCTAGCTCCAAAACGTCTATTTCCATACCCTTCGGCCACCGCGCATGCGCAGAATGGTGACAACGCACGAGCCCCTTGTCCAGTCAGATGCCCCCTCACCTAGGCTTCACATTGATACATCGCTCGACCCCACTGGACCAGTAGTAACTCCCCTAGCTCCAAAATGGCTATTTCCATACCCTTGGGCCACCGCGCATGCGCAGAATGACGCTAGTTCAACCCCACACCCAGCCCATCAGATGCCCCCTCACCTAGGCTTCACATTGATACATCAGTCGACCCCACTGGACCAGTAGTAACTCCCCTAGCTCCAAAACGGCTATTTCCATACCCTTGGGCCACACTAGTTGTCTCCCTTGCGTCAGTGTGTGCAGATGGCGCTATGATCGACGCCGTGATGTGGAAAGGGCGTCCCCACACCATCCTGGAGCCGCGATTTTGTTTGTTGATTTTCTGCGGAGATACACGGGACAATAAACGCTCGACCCTAGGGTGGTACAGATGCTAGACTGATCCTATTAACATGGTACAACACCTATAGATTATGTTTATTATTATTATATGGCTTAGAGGTTTTTTTGAGGGTAATGTGAGGGTTTTTTCTCCCCGTGACCTCCCCACCGCCTCGTTTGCTCCCTTGCGCCGCCATTTTGACCACCACCATCACCACCACAGGCCGCCATTTTGACCAGCACCACCACCACAGGCCGCCATTTTGACCACCACCACACAGCCGCCATTTTGACCACCACCACCACACAACCGCCAATATGCAGATCGAGTTGTTTCCCCCTAGTGCGGGTTTTTGCCACCAATGTGTACAGATGGCGCCACTAGTTCCTCCTCAATCCTCCCCGTGACGTCACTACATCCGGGTGAAATTAGACTCAATTTACGCTTACCCTACTACTCACACCCATTGAATAGACAGGAGAGTGGTCTCATTAACGATTTTATTAGGGATGTTTGGGAAGTACGAAAAGAGTTGGACTAGGTGAATCAGGTATATACGGGTCAGGGGAAATGGCAAGATTATTCAAATAGAATCAGAGATGATGGGGAGAAGTAAGCATCAGGAATTATTTACCAGTGACACAAGGGAACATACATGCACATAGGCTGGAGCCTGGGAATGTTGGATGATGAAAGCTATGGCATTGGGTTATATTATCCTGAGGGGATGGGTACGGGCATATTTGATCGTGGAAAATAAGGGAAATATTAAGAGAGTTGATTACAGAAAACAGTTGGAATATGCACAATGAGGGAATTTACTGGGGTATATGATAGAGAATAACAAGTGAAAATACTTGGGGAAAGCACAGGTGTATATAAGGCGTTGTATGTTATGACATTAGGTGAATAGGCACAGTAAAGGGAAAATAGTGGGATATTGCATTGAAAAAAATGAGAAATACTGGGTGATATTTACATGGCACGGGATGTATGATCTCGGGAATTACGCAAAATGACGGGAAGTATTGGGGTATTTTATTGGGGAAAATGAAGAGAAATGGGTGAAATAATTGGTGAATATATAGAGATGATTAAGAGAAATAGAGGTAAGACTGGGGACCTGATCAAGGTTAGATGATATGGATACAGATGTAAAGAAGATATAATGGGGAATTACCGATGGCTATGCGTCATTGGTATGAGGGAGCATGTGTAGGTCGGTGTGGGGGAACGCGTTGTACGGCATACTCTGTATAAGGGAAAAATAGTGGGATATTGCATTGAGGAAAATGAGAAATACTGGGTGAAATTTCCATGGCACTGGATTTATGATGTCGGGAAATAGGCAAAATGACGGGAAATATTGGGGTATTTTATTGGGGAAAATGAAGAGAAATGGGTGAAATAATTGGCGAATAGATAGAGATGATTAAGAGAAATAGAGGGAAGACTGGGGACCTGATCAAGGTTAGATAATATGGATGTATATGTAAAGAAGATATAATGCGGAATTATCGATGGCTATGTGTCATTGGCATGAGGGAGTATGTGTAGGGCGGTGTGGGGGAACGCGTGGCACGGCATACTCTGTATGGGACCGGATCAAAATTAGATGATATGGATACAGATGTAAAGAAGATATAATGGGGAATTACCGATGGCTATGCGTCATTGGTAGGAGGGAGCATGTGTAGGGCGGTGTGGGGGAACGGGTTGCACGGCATACTCTGTATGACCTGTGCCCATTGTAAAACGATGGAGTGCCCAATCAAACCAAACCAAACCAAACCAAACCTGAATATTCTCTTGCTAGTGGGGCGTTGCCACTCAGGGTGGGGGGAGGGGGGTATTTTATTCTTTTTATCGTTACCCATATGCTGT
The DNA here is from genome assembly GCA_036873755.1 of Hanleya hanleyi. Classification (NCBI taxonomy): domain Eukaryota; kingdom Metazoa; phylum Mollusca; class Polyplacophora; order Lepidopleurida; family Hanleyidae; genus Hanleya; species Hanleya hanleyi. The sequence goes on along the minus strand of JAVTVY010011736.1, from coordinate 53,789 downwards.
TTCAGGTGTGGCCGGTTTGTGGTCTTCAGTGTTGTGTCTCTATCACAGGTGTAATACTTCAAGACATCCTCATCTCGGTGTTGCATTGTGCAAAACTGGCTCTATGATATAAAAAATGACAAACTGGTATGTAGTGTAGACCCCACGAAGCAATTTGTATATATGGATACCATTTTTGAGAGAACGAATAATTTAGCTGTCAGCGGGAATCGAACCCACAGCCCCTCTGATCCAGCTGGCTTTATAATATAGAAATGACAATTTGGGAAAACAAAAACTGCTTTATTGCACGAAGAACGGTGTAATACATTTCAATATTCCTTTTACACAAATCTTAAGATTGTGATTGTTTAGTTTTATAATCGAATGTTTGAGATTTTCTCGATGAACCGGATGTCATTTCAAGCTATTGTTCGGAATGCTTACTAATAAAACTCTGGCCGTATTCTTTATCAGACGAAACATGGTTAGGAATGACGCTATATCCGTGGTTGATGGCTTATTTTGACTCGCATCTGTTTTGTTAACTGCAGTTAACGGTCGAAAATCTAGGTCAGACAACTCCGAGTTAAAACTTCGACGTTCTATTTTCTTAACGCTGAAAATCACAGCTGTCCGTGGATAACTTTATCACGAGTCATCGATTCGATAACTCGAACCGTTGAGTTATCGACCCGGTTTTCTAATATGGAACTGTAGTTAACGTTCGAAATCCTAGATTATCCGGCGTTTGACTTGATGATTATAGCTTTTGGAACATCAAGGAATGTCTTGCCGGAACCATTGAAAACTGTTGGCAGATTCTCACTTGCAGGAAACTAACCTATGTATACTATGATTTTCTTTTAACTTGATGCTAATACTGTCATATCTTTGGATTATGGACGCGAAAATGGGCGACGGCTGAACATTGAATGACAGAATAGACGCTTGTATATCATAAAATGAAACTCCACCATCACCCTCGATTTTCTCTCCTAATAATAGCACGCCAGAATTCATACGAGCGCGTGTGTCAATATGGAGACCACTGACATAAAATTGGCGAGCCAGAGCACCCGCATATGGAAACTGGAGGCTAATTAGGAGTATAATTTCATTTTTTGACAACCGTAAATTCGAAAAGTTAAGTTATCCATAGATAACCTAGGTTTCCGCCCGTTAACGTCCGTTCTTTATTCGAAAAGCTACGTTATCGGTTCGATGACTTCAATTATGACAACTGTGACTTTCAGTTTCAAGAACGAGAAACTATGGGCTAAGAAACTCGAGGTTAGCTGATAGATAACCGAGCTTTTCGACCGTTAACCATGGCTCTTTTTGCTATAACATAAGTTCTTTGTTAGAAAGCATAGATTTTCGGTTAAATGACTGCGAGTTACTGATTATTTGGAAATTTGTCCTTCCATTTGGATTCACTCTCCGTTCATTAATTACAAACGAAACTATGTCAAATTAGTATTTACGATCGCTAATTACATGTGTTTAATTGTTTAGGTTATTCATGACCGGAACAACTCGAACCGATCAGTCATCGAACCGGTTTTCTAATCTAGAACTGTAGTTAACTTTCGAAATCCTAGATTATCCGGCGATATCCTAAGTTTTTTACTTGATGGTTATGGTTTCAAGCAGGTATCACGTGAGGCCACATGCACTCCTTTTTGAAAAGCTGTACTCGTTTTTGATTACTGTGCAAATTGACATTTACATGTATAACTTTGTAAAGTTATAAGGTACTCTGCGGATGGAATGCGGAATGATGTAACATTTATGGTCCAACAAATACCCCGTTATTTTTACTGCATTCCCTACTTGCTAGGTCTTGTTTATGATAGTATTTCATGACACCTCTTCTAAAATTATACATTTGTTATACTGTGAGTCGCCCACGAATTTATCCATTTCCATCTGGTAGATTTGCATGGGTATTATATCATCACACCTACCGTTACTAGCTCCGCACGATCTCTTCGATGAATATGCGAGTGTGGACAGCTACAAACAGAACGTGGCTGCGGTAAAAGAACCAAATAACATACGGTATTGTCGGGGTGCCTTCAGAATATCAACCTATTGTGTTATATGCATTCCTGTCAGATCATGCCGTTACGTATGTGCACGTGTATATTCTATCTGTTGTTGCTTGTTATCGCTCCCCCAAGAATGATAACCTATAGATTGGGTGAGAACCTCAATAGCGTCTTATTGTTCGGTACCATAGTTCTTGAACAACAATCCTTTTGAGGCCGAACATTGTTTTACCTGGAAAAGGTGTATTCTTTACTTTCTCCTGCACCCTTACGCAATAACACATTCAACAACACATATATTTGGAATTGCCATGCGGTGCTAGCCGTGTTTATTCGTTATTTCTGTTCACAAATCTCATTTCCGTTTTACATCATTCCTTTCATAACATCAACCATGTTCAATCATCTAAAACAATTCAGTGTACATCATCGTAAATAATAACATGGTCTTTTACTCAAATCTATGTAAAATACCGCTTTCATGCGGTTGTCACAGATCACAATACTTTATACATCTTTCATTCCACGATACCAACCATGTTCAATCACATTCTCAATGGTAACAATCCAAGGCCCAATTTTCATATCAAACAGGCTATTTTGTCAACAAAGTATTCTAACGGCTCTTCAGCTCACCAATTATTCTAATGGCAGAAGTATTCTAATGGCTCTTTAGCTCACCAAGTATTCTAATGGCTCTTTAGCTCACCAAGTATTCTAATGGCTCTTTAGCTCACCAAGTATTCTAATGGCTCTTTAGCTCACCAAGTATTCTAGTGGCTCTTTAGCTCACCAAGTATTCTAGTGGCTCTTTAGCTCACCAAGTATTCTAATGGCTCTTTAGCTCACCAAGTATTCTAATGGCTCTTTAGCTCACCAAGTATTCTAGTGGCTCTTTAGCTCACCAAGTATTCTAGTGGCTCTTTAGCTCACCAAGTATTCTAGTGGCTCTTTAGCTCACCAAGTATTCTAGTGGCTCTTTAGCTCACCAAGTATTCTAATGGCTCTTTAGCTCACCAAGTATTCTAGTGGCTCTTTAGCTCACCAAGTATTCTAGTGGCTCTTTAGCTCACCAAGTATTCTAATGGCTCTTCAGCTCACCAAGTATTCTAATGGCTCTTCAGCTCACCAAGTATTCTAATGGCTCTTCAGCTCACTATTCAGATCACCCAGTATTCTAATGGCTCTACAGCGCATCTAGTTATGCATATAAAAAATTGCATAATTCAATATTATAGCTAAGTCATATTACTAGAAATAGTACATTCACGTATCCTATTGACAGACAATATTTACAACCGCTTTGTAGACCGAGTATTCTAAGGGCTCTTCAGCCTCAAAAAGCATAATATATACGATCGCTATATGTTCATTCAAAATGAAAGGTTCTTCGAACAACATTACATGAGCTGTTTGCTCACAAGTCGATCTGTTCAAATGCATTAGACAAAACCTGTATAATACCGCTTTCAAAAAGGCACAAATGCAGGTAAAATGACAAAAGCATATGGCCTCACTGATATGGACAAGCCAATACATCTAGCATATTCTAATGACTATCCAACTATGCATATTCAATATTGCATTACATCAATATTATATTAAAATCGTATTACTAGGATCAGTATATTACCGTATCCTATTGGTAAACGAAAACGTACAACCTCTTTATCAGTCATCAAATATTCTAAGGCTCTTCAGCCTCAAAAGCATAATATCACATACGCTGGGTATAAGCGCATTCAAAATGAAAAATGCATCGAACAGTACACATACTGTTTTGAGGTCACTCCGGTGGTTTTCTACCAACCAAAACCTGTATAACACCACTTTCAAAATATGGAAAATGCATAGAAAAGATGACAAACCGTCATGTACATATCAAATGTAGACAAATACATACACCAAGTATTTTAATGGCTCTACAGCCCATCCAAATATCCATATTCAATATTGCATACTTCAATATTTTATCAAACTCTATAGCTTAGCGATATGCGCATATCTTTTTGATGGATATGTACAACTGCAAAATGGGCCATCAAGTAATCTAAGGCCCTTCAGGCTCATAGAAATAATATCATATACGATCAGTATCTCATTCAAAATAAAAAATGCTACGAACAGTGATACAAGTACTGTTCATTCACAGTCGTTTTACTCAAATGCACCAAACAAAGCATGTATAACACCACCTCCAAAATGAGCGTAACAGCAAGATGACAAGCATATGTACATTTTTATTTGAATACATACGCCATGTTATTACCTAAGAAATAAAGATTTCCCGCCTTTCGTCTTAACACTGTCGTGTGTTAATGCTTAGCAAACCGCTGACGAGATGGCCTGACCATACAACTGACCTCTATTTAAACCAGAAACCCCCGCCAATGTTATAACAGCTCACAGGACGCTCACCTGTTATAACATTTCACACCTCCACATGTGATTCTTGCTCCCCCAGGAGAAAGTAATTTCATATAATTTCTTGCGCTTGACAGGAGGAAATAGCACGAAATTACTTTCTCCTGGGGGAGCAAGAATCACATGTGGAGGTGTGAAATGTTATAACAGGTGAGCGTCCTGTAAGCTGTTATAACATTGGCGGGGGTTTCTGGTTTAAATAGAGGTCAGTTGTATGGTCAGGCCATCTCGTCAGCGGTTTGCAAAGCATTAACACACGACAGTGTTAGACCCCGTGTTTCATCCATATAGCCTGGTGTCGCTATACTCCATCAGTTTGTCTGTACGTCTTCAACAACCATTTGCAGATTTCGATCCTTACCGGAGTATATGGCCGCTTAATCAAACGGCGTTGTGCGTTCTTTCCGGCATAGTTGACATGGACAGGCAGTCCGTACAGGAAAAAAATTTGACTCTTCCAGAGAGATAAAACTGATTTGCTGCATCAGATAATCAAACAATGCCCGTTTAACACGAAAAGAGTTCCCATGGAAAGGAGTTCCCATGTAAAAGAGACGGCAACATTACAGCATAACTTTACGGTGAAATGAAGGCGGTTTGAGCCATATTAACGTGATCAGTACAGGATCTACAGTACGGTGAAGTTGATTTTGCAACTGATTTATCGACAGAGGGACACAGACGCTACGTGATCGTAAACAGCTGATTATTTCCGATTCATCTCAGACTGTTGGGAATCCCGGAATATTATGTGGTCACTGACCTTGCTACCAAGTCCGATGAAGACCGGAAGATTGCCAGGGCGGAAACGGCGGATGCGAGAGCTGATATACAAGATCGAGCAGCAACTTGTTGCACGATGCAACCTGGTATGGTGGGATATATACCCCTTTTTCAGTATGATAGCTATGGATATGATATTTTGCTCTATGATAATATCTCATTTACTCTCGTTACAGATTTCACGAAGCATTTATGCAGTACGTGAATGCAATGCTACTATATTTAATAAAGGTAGCCGGTGTTTCCCAGAACTTGTTTTGGAAGGCGAGATCAGCGCCGAACCCTTGAGTGTATGATGAAGGAAGGTTTGACAGATGAGCGGATGAGAATTTTCTATCTTGTTACATGATCGCTGCATTGTGTAATGTATATGATCGTCAGGAGTCAAAATTTCAGGTCCACTTCAGGTGTTGTAGACAATGCATTTTACCTTTTCAGAAACAGTTGTATTGTGTATCTGATAGGTTGTTCAAGGCCAATCCCAACAGAATTCACCTCATGCTATTTGAAATGTATCATATTGATTAGAAATGACAGGTGCGCTACCAGTCCATTGTCTCTATTGATTACTATTGTCCTGTTGTGGCGTGATCATTTGCATATAAATCTTGGAAGGGAAAGCATATTGTTGGTCAAGGAATAATGGAGATTTTTATATATGAGACTAATTCCTACGGAGTATTGTTGTTTTAACATAACTAAAATGGAAGTTGATGCCATGACACATGGAAATGAATTGAGCTGCATCAGCGCTACTGTGAAACATGTGAAATTCGGGAAGACGTTTATATTTTGTTCTATGCTATTGAAAAATGGCCAAGATATTGGCAACCACAGGAGGTGGTGGTGATTGGTCAGTGATCTGATATTGAAATGTTAAAGAGCTCGACACGGGAAAAAAAAATTGTCGGCAGTTCATATAGCTGTATTTCATAGCTTTACAAATATTTTAAGAGCTCAAAAGAATTGATAATGGTTTACAGACGAACAGAATATGGAAAGCATAATATACAAAGGAAGTATGAAATTTGTCTAAAAATGCCTAGCCATGTCGATTGAATTATGCTCTAGCTATGTCGATTGAATTATGCTAACAGCAGAACGTTCATTTGGAAGTTCAACTGATACCACGCTAGAAAAAAGAATAAGCTGTTTATTAGAGTGGTGACTGGGGAATTCATGTTGTTTGAACATGTGAACAGTAGTATGTATTGGCCGATTTGCCATTCATAACAGTAAGAAATTCGGTCGATTCAATTCACGTTACTGGAATGCTGGGTGTGAGTATGTTGAACCGTTCACAACAGAACGGGCAAGTGAAAATAATTGCATTGTAGGTATATAGCTTCGCGAGTTTTGAAACAAATGTCTCACTGCAGGGCAAAGGGAACTAATTTATTCTAAAGTGATATTCTGCCCGATAATGTTCACTGTTCCGCCCTATGTATGTTATTCCACAAATAATATATTCAAAATAACTTCTCCAAAATAAAGAACGTAGGAATGGTTTGTTTGGAGAGACCGATCTGTATTTTGATATGATTTTACAGAGGACTATAATGTTTATGTTTTCGTTACAGATATGTTGATGAATGTATTTGAACCAGGGGCGGTCTTTGTCCCGTCATATTGACATAGCGCATTGGATGACGCTGGCCTTGCACGGAAGAGAGGAGAAAATATTTATAGTTTGTTTTATGCTATTGAAACATGGTCAATATATATATTGACATCCACAAAGGGTACTGGTGATTGGCCAGTGATCCAATATTGAAATGTTATATAAAGAGCTCGACACGGAGAAAATTGACGGCAGTTCATATAATTGTTTTTCATAGTTTATAAATATTTTAAGAGCTCAAAAGAATTAAATGGTTTACAGACGACCAGAATATGGAAAGCTTAATATATGCAAAAGTATGACGTTTGACTAAAAATGCCTAGCACGTAGCATTTTGAAATGTGCTTACAGTAGAATGTTCATTTGGAAGTTCAGTTGATACCATGATAGAAAAATGAGGACTATAATGTTTATGTTTTCGTTACAGATATGTTGATGAATGTATTTGAAGCAGGGGCTGTCTCTGTCCCGTCAAATGGCATAGCGCATTGGAGGACGCTGGCCTGGATTGCATCGTCACGGTGGTTATCACGGATGATTTATGTAAAAAAATTGCATTATGCATGTAGATTGTATGCACGGAAGGGTGGAGTTCGTCACCTTGGCTGGAGATGCTTGGCGCACTGCTACGGATACAGGTTTTCAGAGCTTTTACATGCTATTTTATCTCTGTTTTTGTCTGGGCGGCGTCCGGTATCGATGAAGGTTACTCCATAGGGTTTTAAATTTTCGGATTTCAATGCATTTACCAACATTCATGGTGTACCGGTTTGTATTGCCTGAGGTCGGACTTCAAGGCTCCGGCTACTCTAGTTATGAATAAATAGTTGGGAAAGTTGAGAGATTTTGTGGAAATGATAAACAATTTGTTCATTTGAGTGCAACGAATTAGAACATAACTGAGGCTAATAAGAGCTTGTTGACTACACTTATCACTTAGAAAAAGCTAAGTAAACGGTGAATTATTAAAGCTAATACGGTAATCGAACATAAGTGGATCAGAGACGTTTTGCTATGTGTTTACTTGCTAATACTGATTTATTTTGGGTTCAGTTGTTTTTCTGTATATTAAGCACTCAGTCCTTGTGCTTTTTGATGGTTATATGATTGCTTATCAAAAATCGAAGACAGATGGCGCGTGCCTGATAACAGGGCGAATGGGATCATATCTGTGTCCCGTTTATAACACTGAGAGATATTTAATTATGACTGAGATATCTGAAATGTCAGAGAATACTTTTAGGAGTTTTGTTAAAATCTTTGCCATATTCGGGCAAACAGATATTTTCACTGAATGATTTTCACGTTAGTTGGAAAGAGGAAACGATAAAGATGGATATATAAAAGATTTTATTGAGAATAGGTTGAACATGTTCCTATCACTTACTTGCTTTCTTTGACTCTCGGCTAGCACCGCATGACAATTCCAAATATATGTGTTGTTGAATGTGTTATTGCGTAAGGGTGCAGGAGAAATATAATTTCTTGCGCTTGACAGGAGGAAATAGCACGAAATTACTTTCTCCTGGGGGAGCAAGAATCACATGTGGAGGTGTGAAATGTTATAACAGGTGAGCGTCCTGTGAGCTGTTATAACATTGGCGGGGGTTTCTGGTTTAAATAGAGGTCAGTTGTATGGTCAGGCCATCTCGTCAGCGGTTTGCTAAGCATTAACACACGACAGTGTTAAGACGAAAGGCGGGAAATGAAAGTATTCATTTGACTGTATCTGATATGGTTGAAAAAGAAATCTTTATTTCTTAGGTCAATAACATGGCGTATGTATTCAAATAAAAATGTACATATGCTTGTCATCTTGCTGTTACGCTCATTTTGGAGGTGGTGTTATACATGCTTTGTTTGGTGCATTTGAGTAAAACGACTGTGAATGAACAGTACTTGTATCACTGTTCGTAGCATTTTTTATTTTGAATGAGATTATACCGATCGTATATGATATTATTTCTATGAGCCTGAAGGGCCTTAGATTACTTGATGGCCCATTTTGCAGTTGTACATATCCATCAAAAAGATATGCGCATATCGCTAAGCTATATAGTTTGATAAAATATTGAAGTATGCAATATTGAATATGGATATTTGGATGGGCTGTAGAGCCATTAAAATACTTGGTGTATGTATTTCTCTACATTTGATATGTACATGACGGTTTGTCATCTTTTCTATGCATTTTCCATATTTTGAAAGTGGTGTTATACAGGTTTTGGTTGGTAGAAAACCACCGGAGTGACCTCAAAACAGTATGTGTACTGTTCAATGCATTTTTCATTTTGAATGCGCTTATACCCAGCATATGTGATATTATGCTTTTGAGGCTGAAGAGCCTTAGAAATTTGATGACTGATAAAGAGGTTGTACGTTTTCGTTTACCAATAGGATACGGTAATATACTGATCCTAGTAATACGATTTTAATATAATATTGATGTAATGCAATACTGAATATGCATAGTTGGATGGTCATTAGAATATGCTAGATGTATTGACTTGTCCATATCAGTGAGGCCATAAGCTTTTGTCATTTTACCTGCATTTGTGCCTTTTTGAAAGCGGTATTATACAGGTTTTGTCTAATGCATTTGAACAAATCAGCTTGTGAGCAAACAGCTCTTGTAATGTTGTTCGAAGAACTTTTCATTTTGAGTGAACATATAGCGATCGTATATATTATGCTTTTTGAGGCTGAAGAGCCCTTAGAATACTGTCTACAAAGCGGTTGTAAATATTGGCTTTCAATAGGATACGTGAATGTACTATTTCTAGTAATATGACTCTGCTATAATATTGAATTATGCAATTTTTTATATGCATAGCTAGATGCGCTGTAGAGCCATTAGAATACTGGGTGATCTGAATGGTGAGCTGAAGAGCCATTAGAATACTTGGTGAGCTGAAGAGCCATTAGAATACTTGGTGAGCTAAAGAGCCACTAGAATACTTGGTGAGCTAAAGAGCCACTAGAATACTTGGTGAGCTAAAGAGCCATTAGAATACTTGGTGAGCTGAAGAGCCATTAGAATACTTGGTGAGCTAAAGAGCCATTAGAATACTTGGTGAGCTAAAGAGCCATTAGAATACTTGGTGAGCTAAAGAGCCACTAGAATACTTGGTGAGCTAAAGAGCCACTAGAATACTTGGTGAGCTAAAGAGCCATTAGAATACTTGGTGAGCTAAAGAGCCATTAGAATACTTCTGAAGAGCCATTAGAATAATTGGTGAGCTGAAGAGCCGTTAGAATACTTGGTTGACAAAATAGCCTGTTTGGTATGAAAATTGGGCCTTGGATTGTTACCATTGAGAATGTGATTGAACATGGTTGGTATCGTGGAATGAAAGATGTATAAAGTATTGTGATCTGTGATAACCGCATGAAAGCGGTATTTTACATAGATTTGAGTACAAGACCCTGTTAATATTTAAGATGATGTACACTGAATTGTTTTAGATGATTAAACATGGTTGATGTTATGAAAGGAATGATGTAAAACGGAAATGAGATTTGTGAACAGAAATAACGAATAAACACGGCTAGCACCGCATGACAATTCCAAATATATGTGTTGTTGAATGTGTTATTGCGTAAGGGTGCAGGAGAAGTGCTATTTCCTCCTGTCAAGCGCAAGAAATTATATTTCTCCTGCACCCTTACGCAATAACACATTCAACAACACATATATTTGGAATTGTCATGTGGTGCTAGCCGAGAGTCAAAGAAAGCAAGTAAGTGATAGGAACATGTTCAACCTATTCTCAATAAAATCTTTTATATATCCATCTTTATCGTTTCCTCTTTCCAACTAACGTGAAAATCATTCAGTGAAAATATCTGTTTGCCCGAATATGGCAAAGATTTTAACAAAACTCCTAAAAGTATTCTCTGACATTTCAGATATCTCAGTCATAATTAAATATCTCTCAGTGTTATAAACGGGACACAGATATGATCCCGTTCGCCCTGTTATCAGGCACGCGCCATCTTAGTGAGGGACTGTCTTCGATTTTTGATAAGCAATCATATAACCATCAAAAAGCACAAGGACTGAGTGGTTAATATACAGAAAAACAACGGAACCCAAAATAAATCAGTATTAGCAAGTAAACACATAGCAAAACGTCTCTGATCCAGTTAGGTTCGATTACCGTATTAGCTTTTAATAATTCACCGTTTACTTAGCTTTTTCTAAGTGATAAGTGTAGTCAACAAGCTCTTATTAGCTTCAATTATGTTCTAATTCGTTGCACTCAAACGAACAAATTGTTTATCATTTCCACAAAATCTCTCATCTTTCCCAACTATTTATTCATAACTAGAGTAGCCGGAGCCTTGAAGTCCGACCTCAGGCAATACAAACCGGTACACCATGAATGTTGGGAAATGCATTGAAATCCGAAAATTTAAAACCCTATGGAGTAACCTTCATCGATACCGGACGCCGCCCAGGCAAAAACAGAGATAAAATAGCATGTAAAAGCTCTGAAAACCTGTGTCCGTAGCAGTGCGCCAAGCATCTCCAGCCCGCCCAGGCAAAAACAGAGATAAAATAGCATGTAAAAGCTCTGAAAACCTGTGTCCGTAGCAGTGCGCCAAGCATCTCCAGCCAAGGTGACGAACTCCACCCCTCCGTGCATACAATCTACATGCATAATGCAATTTTTTTACATAAATCATCCGTGATAACCACCGTGACGATGCAATCCAGGCCAGCGTCCTCCAATGCGCTATGCCATTTGACGGGACAGAGACAGCCCCTGCTTCAAATACATTCATCAACATATCTGTAACAAAAACAAAAACATTATAGTCCTCATTTTTCTATCATGGTATCAACTGAACTTCCAAATGGACATTCTGCTGTAAGCAAACGTCATACTTTTGCATATATTAAGCTTTCCATATTCTGGTCGTCTGTAAACCATTTAATTCTTTTGAGCTCTTAAAATATTTATAAACTATGAAAAACAATTATATGAACTGCCGTCAATTTTCTCCGTGTCGAGCTCTTTATATAACATTTCAATATTGGATCACTGGCCAATCACCAGTACCCTTTGTGGATGTCAATATATTGACCATGTTTCAATAGCATAAAACAAACTATAAATATTTTCTCCTCTCTTCCGTGCAAACAATCTACACGCATAATGTAAATTTTTTACACAAATCAACCGTGACAACCACTGTGACGATGCATTCCAGGCCAGCGTCATCCAATGCGCTATGTCAATATGACGGGACAAAGACCGCCCCTGGTTCAAATACATTCATCAACATATCTCTAACGAAAACATAAACATTATAGTCCTCTGTAAAATCATATCAAAATACAGATCGGTCTCTTCAAACAAACAATTCCTACGTTCTTTATTTTGGAGAAGTTATTTTGAATATATTATTTGTGGAATAACATACATAGGGCGGAATAGTGAACATTATCGGGCAGAATAACACTTTGGAATAACTTAGTTCCCTTTGCCCTGCAGTGAGACATTTGTTTCAAAACTCGCGAAGCTATATACCTACAATGCAATTATTTTCACTTGCCCGTTCTGTTGTGAACGGTTCAACATACTCACACCCAGCATTCCAGTAACGTGAATTGAATCGACCGAATTTCTTACTGTTATGAATGGCAAATCGGCCTATACATACTGTTCACATGTTCAAACAACATGAATTCCCCAGTCACCACTCTAATAAACAGCTTATTCTTTTTTCTAGCGTGGTATCAGTTGAACTTCCAATTGAACGTTCTGCTGTTAGCATAATTCAAAATCGACATAGCTAGGCATTTTTAGACAAATTTCATACTTCCTTTGTATATTATGCTTTCCATATTCTGGTCGTCTGTAAACCATTATCAATTCTTTTGAGCTCTTAAACTATTTGTAAAGCTATGAAAAACAGTTATATGAACTGCCGACAATTTTTTCCGTGTCGAGCTCTTTAACATTTCAATATCAGATCACTGACTAATCACCACCACCTCCTGTGGTTGCCAATATCTTGGCCATTTTTCAATAGCATAGAACAAAATATAAATGTCTTCCCGAATTTCACATGTTTCACAGTAGCGCTGATGCAGCTCAATTCATTTCCATGTGTCATGGCATCAACTTCCATTTTAGTTATGTTAAAACAACAATACTCCGTAGGAATTAGTCTCATATATAAAAATCTCCATTATTCCTTGACCAACAGTATGCTTTCCCTTCCAAGATTTATATGCAAATGATCACGTCACAACAGGACAATGTAATCAATAGAGACAATGGACAATGGACTGGTAGCGCAACTGTCATTTCTAATCAATATGATACATTTCAAATAGCATGAGGTGAATTCTGTTGGGATTAGCCTTGAACAACCTATCAGATACACAATACAACTGTTTCTGAAAAGGTAAAATGCATTGCCTACAACACGTGAAGTGGACCTGAAATTTTGACTCCTGACTATCAAATACATTACACAATGCAGCGATCATATAACAAGATAGAAAATTCTCATCCGCTCATCTGTCAAACCTTCCTTCATCATACACTCAATGGTTCGGCGCTAATCTCGCCTTCCAAAACAAGTTCTGGGAAACACCAGCTACCTTTATTAAATATAGTAGCATTGCATTCACGTACTGCATAAATGCTTCGTGAAATCTGTAACGAGAGTAAATGAGATATTATCATAGAGCAAAATATCATATCCATAGCTATCATACTGAAAAAGGGGTATATATCCCACCATACCAGGTTGCATCGTGCAACAAGCTGCTGCTCGATCTTGTATATCAGCTCTCGCATCCGCCGTTTCCGCCCTGGCAATCTTCCGGTCTTCATCGGACTTGGTAGCAAGGTCAGTGACCACATAATATTCCGGGATTCCCAACAGTCTGAGATGAATCGGAAATAATCAGCTGTTTACGATCACGTAGCGTCTGTGTCCCTCTGTCGATAAATCAGTTGCAAAATCAACTTCACTGTACTGTAGATCCTGTACTGATCACGTTAATATGGCTCAAACCGCCTTCATTTCACCGTAAAGTTATGCTGTAATGTTGCCGTCTCTTTTACATGGGAACTCCTTTCCATGGGAACTCTTTTCGTGTTAAACGGGCAATGTTTGATTATCTGATCCAGCAAATCAGTTTTATCTCTCTGGAAGAGTCAAATTTTGCATGGAGTATCGTCCAATTTTTTTTTTTTCCTTTTTTTTTTTTTTTTTGCCTGTACGGACTGCCTGTCCATGTCAACTATGCCGGAAAGAACGCACAACGCCGTTTGATTAAGCGGCCATATACTCCGGTAAGGATCGAAATCTGCAAATGGTTGTTGAAGACGTACAGACAAACTGATGGAGTATAGCGACACCAGGCTATATGGATGAAACACGGGGTCTAACACTGTCGTGTGTTAATGCTTAGCAAACCGCTGACGAGATGGCCTGACCATACAACTGACCTCTATTTAAACCAGAAACCCCCGCCAATGTTATAACAGCTCACAGGACGCCCACCTGTTATAACATTTCACACCTCCACATGTGATTCTTGCTCCCCCAGGAGAAAGTAATTTCGTGCTATTTCCTCCTGTCAAGCGCAAGAAATTATATTACTGTGTACTCTCTTTTAGTACAAGCACTTGAGTGTAATTTCGTTCAAGTAAGGGTGAAAATTGTTCCCATTCAAGTCTTGAGTGGAAAATTTCACGCAATTCGAGTGAACTGCACATTTTTTTAGTGAAATAATGTTTTTCACTGTCTTGAGTGACTTGTTCAGTCAACCTGAGTGATCTATTAATCACTAGAATGATTAAAAACAAAAAACAACCCACGCACCGAAGCTAAATTTCAAAGTAGGTAGTTTAGGATGCAGGCGACTTTCCATCAGCAGCCGCCGTTCCCAATCATCAGTCCTTAGATATTTTATATTTTCTTTGAGATTACCGAATCCACGAAGGCAAAACATAATTAAATATGTTCATCACATATTTGCCTGTGATACTGGACATTCAACCAACTTGATATTATGTAATGTCACCTTCGCATACCGTAATACCGAATGTGTACCCTTGTGATGATATTGCGGACAGGAGTGGTTTTCCGTTGAGGAAGTCGTATTCTGGTCACAAACCTCCATGGCAGTTTCTGGGTGTAAGATTATTATTAAGACTTGACTTCCGGCGAAGTTTGATTGACCATTATAACTGACTGGAAAATATCAAAACCACCTTTCCAAATTTTTATCGAAAAAAGTCTGGGCCAGTTTGATTGGCTGCCTCCGAAATCTACCGTAATGGTATCGGGCGGGATGACCCTATCTCTGGTGGCCTTATCTCACAAAATGATGGGGAATGTATGCTGAATTTTTTATATGTTTGAGCGAAAAGGCCAGGTTATCTGGTTTGGTGGGTCATTTGTGGCGGCGAATATTAGGGAATATAGTTTTTTCAAGATGTGCTCAGCCAATTCACTAGATATTAGGCGATTATTTAGTGGTTTGTGACCTTTAAGGAAGAAAAATCGGAATTTCGCCATGTTTAAGTGTCTCTTTCCTTGAGAGAGGCACAAAACCACAGATAAATGCCCATTATCAGCCAATTTCCTTGTTGTCCTGCCCTTGTTTTCAAGTATAAACCTATACATTTTGAGTCTGTTGCGGGCGCTGGGATTATTACTCTTAGTTTACAGCCTAAACCTAATATAGCACAATAACTTTACAAATTAAAAACGCAGAAAAGAAATTATTAAATAATCTTTTAGGGTGAAAAATAATTTAGCAAGTTTTTAACTGCTCAATGATTCAAATATGACCATCGAGAACTTTGCAAATATTCGAAGCATGACCTTTATATTTGCATATGTATATGACTGTCTGTAATTGGTTTAGCCACACAAAGTGCGCAGGAATCTGAGCAGGTTTACTTATTCGTAGGTTACAAACCTCCATTGCAGTTTCTGTGTGTGAACTTCGTTGAACTTAGATTTACCATTATACCTAACTGGACCAGAAATGGTCTGTGACGTATTTTGAAATACCTCTGTAATTTTTGATTATCAAATATATCAAAACCACCTTTTCAAATTTTAATCGGAAAAAAATCTGGGCCTGTTTGATTGGCCACCTCCGAAATTACCGTAATGGTGTCGGGCGGCATGACCCTATATCTGGAAGCCTTATCTCGAGAAAATGATGGGGAATGTATGATGAATTTTTTGTATGTTTGAGCGGAAAGGCCAACTACCTGTTGTGGTGGATCATTTGTAGCGGCGAATATTAGGGAATATAGCTTTCTCAAGGTGTGACCAGCCAATTTACTACATATTAAGTAAGGCGATTATAGTGGTTTGTGACTTTGAAGAAAAAAGTGGGACTTTCGCCATCGTCACATGTTTAAGTGTCTTTTTCTATGATGGAATAAATGCCTATTTTCAGTCAACTTTCTGCTTGTTCATGCCGGATTGAATGTTTTCAAACATAAATATATACATTTTGAGTCTATTGGATCTGGTTATTATTTCTTAGTTTTCAGTCCAAATCTAATGTTGCATTACTACTATAAAAGAATTGGGTTATTGCGTCAGTACAGTTATTTTCAAGCCTTCTGTCGATAAATTCTGTGCTGTGGGAACGTTTATTCGCGCATTCCGTTTATTGACTCTACCTCCTCCCATATCAAAGGTCGTTCTCTTCAACACTTAATTGGGGCAATATAATCACAAACTCTAATCGTTGCAAAGTAAGAATGGTCTGGTTTGTCAAATAACTGTATCAAGCGGGCATAAATCAGAATCTAATTGGAGATTTGATTCAAATTAGCGATACAATTTTGGTTTTATTTCCCCTCTGCAATGGGGGGAGGGATCGAGTCTGTGTTGACAATCGCGATACCAACAGCTATGGTAGCGGTAGCTCGAAAATGTACATAACATATAATATATTGGAGAAGCTATTTTAGAGAAAATATCATGATATTGTATCAATAACGGATATTCTGTTATCTAAATTAATTTGAATTCTATGACGAGAATGATACCGCATCCATAATCCAAAGACCTATTCCATATTCAATATAACAGCATTAGCACTAAATTCAAAAAGACAATCATAGTATAAACATAGGCTAGTTTCCTGCAAGAGATAAGCGATCAACTGTTTTCAATGATGCCGGCAAGACATCATGATTTTCCAAAAATATCAAACCCGTATCGCTGATCAGTATTCCTAATCCATATGATATTCGTTGTAAAGTCGTCATCTAGAGAATGATGTATCTCAGTCACGCTTTGATTGTGGCTGTTCATATGAACACCATGAGGATCTTGAAGTACATGGTTTATAGGGCCCCTAGGGTTAAGCGGAATTAGACACAAGTTACGAAACGTAACGTCATAAATCTTGCACGCTACGCTCGTAGTCCATAGGGTTTCAATAGCTATGGTGGATGTAGCTCGAAAATATACACAACATATAATATATTGGAGAAGCTATTTCAGAGAAGATATCATGATATTTCAGAGGCAATATCATGATTTTGTATCAATAACGGGTATTCTGTTATCTGAAATTATTTTCAACTGTTTGGCGATTAAACCAGTCAAGGTACTGTTTCAAATTCGTACGCTCTTGAGATTCTTCAGACAAAATGGTACCTTTGCAGGCATATGTACGATTGGGTGGGTCGAGATTGCATGACGGTGGCGAACAAAGGAATTGAGAGTACTAGCATTATTTGACACAAGAGGCATTTTGTGATCTGGCCCAGGTGGAACGCAGAACTGAGGACTTAGTACTGGGTGAAATCAGGTTGGATTGTGGTATGAATGAAAAAAAACGAACCGATGAGAAGTACTAACATATCTTGAGGAAGTGTTATTGAGAAAACATGATGCAAAGGGGAATTGTCCTGTACTTCCGGATAAGAGACAACGGTAGAAATAAGAATGATATCAATGATGTTATGAAGGTACTCAATGCTGGCAAATTTTCGTGCGTTTTATCCGATTAGCATCGTACTACAGTAGGTACAATGGTGGGCTGGGCATTTATCGATAATAAGTATTTTTAATTTATTCGAGTTCTTAAAGATTACACTATTATAATTTCGGCCGTTCCAAGCGCAATCAACTTCAATTACCCAGTCTAGGAAATCAAACTGTTTGCATTACATGAAGGAAACCACGGAATTCATAAAAAAAGACGTTGAGGATAGGGCTGGATTCCTTTGTGAGTTCCGCTAGCAGAGGAGTGTTATACGCCCAGGTTTAACAGACTTACAGTATTATCTGAACAAACCACCTTGCTCAAATATCCCGAGATCCGTGTCTGGTTGTGATCTTCCATGCTTGATGCTCATCGAATGAGTCGAATATATTCACAATCGGTAATGCATTTATGTATACAGCAGAATGTAATATTTTCATTTCAAGACCAAGCGGGCAAGTTTTGTCGTATGTCTCTTACGATAGAACTTTTCTAACAAAGATGAAATTTTCGGTGGCTTGAGAGCGGATCCGAATGTTTCACTTTTTAACCTTTTAAGGAAGATTTGTCTGCAGTGGCCAGATGGATATAGGATACAGCAACGGTGTAGAGATGATATGATATGGGTTGGTAATCACTGTTTGTTGGTCCTACTGCTCACAGGAAATGAGAGAACAGCAGGCATTGTTTCCCGCGTGCGCGTAGCAGAGAAACATCTCATCTCATCATCTCCTCGTGGACTGCGACAGTTGTTCGTGTGTACTGAACTTAAGAATACCTAGTGAATATGGAGTATCTCCATTCCGCCGCAAAAAGAGCAACAACAGCAGAGTTGAGCTTATTCCTGAGGTGTTGTTGAATGAAAGTTGCCCACATTGACTGTTAGACTTTTAACATTTAGATTTCAAGCGTGTGTGTATATAGCTATGAACAATCAAAGTACGAATTTGGGTAACGTAACAAAACACAATTAATAAAAAATCTTGACTGTTTTCAAAACGAAATTGCTGCTAAAAAAGCGGTAAAGATCAGAAACTGATTCTAAGACTGAACCAGTAACAAAGAACTAATATTTATTATAGTTTAATTTTATTTAAGCTAATTAACTAAATTTTGAGAGAAGTTGGTAACGTTATTGAGTTACGCACTTCACTGGACCGATTGACGGATCCTGTATTTGGGGGGTAATTATGAGTTACTGGAACATTTTACTACACGGGTAGTGGTTTAGAAATGAATTCAAAATAAGATATTTTGCAGCTTGGAGAGCATGGTCTTCATCGCCTTTATATCGCTCCAACATTCGAGCGAGGGATTTCAAAGGCAAGCTTTCAAAATCTTAAAATGTCTCGCGAGTGTTGACGCTACATTCCAATTGAATTTGCAATTGTACTCTCAAACTTTCCAACTGACCGTGCGTGAAAAACGTTCAATATTCTCTTACAGAAACCTTTAGAAATTATATGTTATTCCCATTCAGCAAACGTTCCTACTCAATGTTGCATTATAAATTCCGTAAAATTTTCCATCGGTCAGTTAAATTTATCTTGCCTTGGTGGCTCGAGCTGCAAAAGCGAAGTAATTTCATAAGTTTAATTGACCTAAACCCTGATGATGTATTATATCTTTTTTTCAATCAAGTGACGAATTGTGTATTCATTGATATGCATGACAGGTGATCGATTATTCAGAATTTTATAACACTTACACCTATTACACACTGATAACCGTGCAATTATTACACGATTTAGCACGGTTAAGAACTTTGTGACGTATGAAATCTACACCCGTGATCTTGACACACACAGGTGTTCGCTCGGGAGAGTCCATTTCACAGGGCGGGTGATAAATGGCAGGACAAAGTCTCTTCTGCCTGAACAATCGAATAAACAAATAGAAGGGATACCCTGCAAGTAGGAACTTTGGCTTATTTTAAAGGCAGAAAATGTATAATCGCAGATATTTACAAACCAATTGGGATATACGAGTGTACACAATAAGAAACAGATCAACAGGAGAAACAAGACGTGCTTTCAGATATGAATTATCTAGAGAAGCGGAGATCGAAAAGTTCATGTTTTAAATGAGACACAACACAAATCTGGTCAGCTGAACAAAGGTAGTTTTTCTTCGCTGGCGATGAGAAATTAAGAGATCTAGCTAACAAACGAAAGGAACCAGGGGCCGACAGGCAAAAGAAATAGGAAATACGGATATTTAAAGGTATCAAATTCGTTTTATATTATAATCAAGTCTTATAAATAAATGCATCTAAAGATTACCCGTTACACCAACCATTGCTTGAGATCAACAACTGCCACTGTTTTGCTTGAGGCGGGTATGTCTATCATTGATGTGATGTCGGTTACAGGCCACAGAAATTACAAACGACATCAAATGTTTGTAATTTCACATCTATTCCACAGTCATCACATCTTCGCGGGGTTTTTTCCAAAATGCCAGTTTTTCCAATAGCACCGTGAGCATAAATTTCCTTCCTAGTTAAATAAATACTGCCAACATTTTTCATTGTTTGAGAAAAAGCTGTAAATTAATATTTATTAAAGACATAAATTTCTCTCTCAAGTTTAACTGTTGGTTTCATCGTGATTGATTAAGAATGCCACACAAATAGGCTTGTATGCATTTACGTTTCACTGCGCCCCCTTCTGAGAGACCACATAAACTCGTCCATTGATATTGACACCCTGCCAACTGAGGCGGACGGCACATTTCAACAAAGGGAAGAAAGGTTGTGAACGTTTACCATATTTTTCAATCTTTCATTGTAATCTCTGTTGATAATCAATTTGAGTAGTGCAAAAGGATAGAAATAATGTTTTCATAAGCCCTTGCCCTAAAATATAAACTTTCCCTCACTAACCGTGCGTAAATTAACGATTTAGCACGCTTATGAAAACATTATTTCTTAAACCTAGCATCGCTTATGTAGCAGGAAGCTAATTAGATTGTCAACGCACAGTTGTGCCGCAAGGAATGAAGTCCTATATGTAACCCGATACACCAAATTAAAGCTTACTCTTTCGACTGTGCCACTCCAGGGACCTTGCGCTGGCAATTAAGTTGATGTCATGCTACATGAGTGAGGTGGAAGGCCAATTAAATTGTATTACGATCCCCACCTGTCATTTAATTGTCATGGATGTTTGGGCCCATATTGCAGCATGGGATAAAAGTGGGATAAAACGTAAAGGTTCCAGGCCTATTGTCTCTGAGGAAAGGCATGCATGAGAAGATTTGTTAGTTTCTTCGTACAAATAATATAATTTGACTAAAACGATCGTTCCGTTGAAGCAGAAAATCAATCAATGACGAAAGTTATTCCCTACTGATTCATTTTGGGAACTGATGCCAGTTAATTGTTCACACAATAACCTCTCCTATGAGGCAATGCTAATCGTCGTAATTGTGAAAATTTAGTCAGGCATATATGAATTGTTTCCGGTAAAATTTCGAACACTCTTCCGTCGCTGTCCCTTGTGGACAATCCCTGTTAATTTCTCCAGTCCCACGGGTCTATAATATAATATTCAGTATTTGATGACTTTTGTAAATTTTCGAACTGTCAGTGTACCAGTATATATTTCCGCTGCAAATTCTGACTCAGTCCACCGGAAATATTGTGCATACTCACGGAATGGTTTTTCCTTTGAGTAATAAATTGTCATTTATATACAACTGCAGACTTTCGATATTCCCATATGTCATATAATATCGTTGGTCTGTATACTTCCGATGAGAAAATTGAATTCTGCTATGACTTACAGTGAGAATGGTTTATTCATACATGCAAAGCGACCCAAGCAAATTGGCGTGCGCTTCCTATGCTTTTTAGACTCAATTGTTTCCTACTTCTGTATCTAGTCACATTCTCTTTCTCAGCTTCACCGTCACCATGGTTACGAAGGGCTAAAATATTCATTTAGTTTTGAATAAACTGTGTGTCACGCAGTTTCGTGTCTTTTTTGTGAAAAGAAAAATAATCAGACGGTGGGATTCTTCTGGCACCCTTGGAAATAGCTAATCAAGCTGATCAATAACTTTACGGTGTAATGGTCGACAGGCCCACCGAGTAGTAACGTGCCGTCGTCCATCAATGCGTTTCGCGTTCCAATCGAACGATTTTATTCACATGACATAATCAACATTCGAGCAATAAAATAAGAATATGTGTAAACTGATTAATCATGCTGTCGAAAACGACTTGGAAATTCATTTGGATAAAGAATACTGACCATTGATAAGGATGTTATGCAAACGGCTTCATGATGTCTTGCCGTCATCATTGAAAACTGTTGATCGCTTCTCTTTTTCAAGAAATCATCCTGTGTTTATTTAAATTTTCATTTAATGTATATTTTGAATTCTTGCTAACTGTCGTACGAAGAAGGTTTTTCAATTAATGGCGCGAAAATTCTTTTGCGGACGACGGCCGAATATTGAATGTCGGATCTGACATCGCCAATAAATTAAGCAAATAAATAAAATAAAACCATAAATTCAGGTTCATCCGAAAGTTGATGGAATTTCAGTCATCATGTGGAAAAGATCGTTAACATTCAGACTTCGACAGAAATAGTTACAAAGCAGGCGAATAAAAATCAACCTTCTCTTTATATAAAGATACAAAAACAATGTTGGTAGATGTAACTTATAATTTCACTACGTTTATATGTATGTCGTCATTTATATATCACCAATCAAATAGTGGGAACGCACTACCTCAATCAAACACCATCGATGTACATAATTGCAATTTTATTTGGGAATGACGTTCTGAATTATGGAGGTCTCGAATAGTTCCCCAGTAACCGAAGTGGCTTTCACAGCTACCCAGGGAGAACAATTTTATCGGTAATTTCAGTCAAGAAGTATCGTCATTTCTGGTGAGGTAGTTTTCGTACCCTGCAGATGTCAAGGAAACAAGAAGGAATACTCTCTGATTCTGGCAATTTGTTTTTTTTTTTCCAGTTTTATGTTTTCTTCATCATAGAAAATTTTCTGCGTACTATAAATCAATACTGGTATAGCATTTAGCAAATATAGGGCTTATCGTTGTATATGCATACATGAAACTGTAGACCCTACAAGTACATATCTGTACATGTACATGCATTTTCAGTTGCTAAGACTGAAGCAATTGCCCAAGTGATCAATTTCATATGGGCGCGGCAAGAATGCTTAGATTGGTTCCCGTTCATCACACAACGCTTTATTCCGCTCGGATGATTGCTTTTCGCTACGTACGTTTATTTATTGTTACAATCAATGTGGCTCACGTCAGTGCTGATCTGAATGGCAAAATGCGTCGACCCAGATATTTGCTGAATGCAGCCAGTTTTATTAGGTTTTTATTCCAGTGTTACTAGAATAGCATTTTTTATATGTGTATTTATAGCATTAGTACCACACAGTGCCTGAAACGTAGCCCTATCGCTGTCATAGTATATTTTAGGCTTGGACACACGTCTGCCCATGAGTGTCCCGGTAACATATTGCTGATGTAAAGCTCAAACCCGTTTGTATCTCCACTGATATGTTTTAGTATTACTCCTTGAGCAAGCAAAGACTTGAATACATTCTGAAAAGATTAACTCCCCATTAAACTTCTCCTATACCTTCATTTTGAACATTGACGAATATTTGTCGAAAGTGCACATACACCCAGTGCTCTAAAGAGATATTTGCATTTTCCAATCACTGGAATTGATAAGGTCGATCAAACTTGATACGACCATGTATATTCAGCATTCATCGTAGTTTTATTACCTCCATATGTTGTGTTACGTGTAATTTTTGGAAAGAAGAAGAAAAAAATATATATATAACGATAAATGACGACCAGAAAGTGTATCCAAATTTAAATCGCATGTAACTCTTTAAAGATTATTAGGTAAACCGTTCAACATACGTTTGCTTATGACATCTGATGGTTTATAACATGACATGGAGAAATTCAAACTGTAAGACATTTTATATGGATGGCCTTGGTTGTCGATGCTCCATGACACAGCTGTTAAGTTAGATAGATTGTATTTATATAGAGAGTAATAGTCAGACAAATAAATGTAGGTGTATTAAGAGTTGATTATTCGCTATCGCGGAACTGTTTCGTCAGTTAGATTATGTTCATAGCAATATGAGCAGTGGTGGATATCCGATCAGGTCTGTCTTGTTATAGTTGAAACACAACCTGACACGTATCTGACCAGCTGCTTCGCAACACCTATGATTTATTGGCATTTTCTTGTCTCGATTCAAATGCCTGTGATACACGCGTTCGGCTCACACGCACCAGGGAAAACTAGGTGGTTCAAATCACACAAGTCATGAATGACTTCAAGCAGAAGCATGGAAAAAATGCCACAGAGGTATTGAATCATATAAGCTTGGGGGTCTATTTTGCTCATAATAAAAACCCTTTGATTACATAATATATAGTCCTTAGCGATTTAGCGACATGTTCCATTATTGCAATGGATGTGGAATATATAAAAACTGTTTTAAATAATTATATAGAAAATCGCATGGATTGAGTTTGACATTAAGCCAAATACCCCTCCCCTCGGTTGAAACAGAGCAGATTAGGAATCAATTTCGCCAGCTCGTCAATTTATAGACATTCAATTCTTCCACTGAGCAAGATTCGGCAAGTACAGGCGTCCGAAACAACATTCAGTATTCAGTCGGCGTCCGAAAAAGAATCTCCTCGTCAACAATCGTGGTTAATAATCAATAAATTTATTATTAATGACCATAGACAAATATTATTAATACTTACAGTTAGACCAACAACCACATATCATTGACACGTGCGTTGGGCAAATTGGTAATTGAGGATTCTCTGTCCAATATACACTGCAACCATATCCGTAAAGACATAACTGTCGTAATTCAAACTAATCCATATACGAATTGAATTTACGTTACTAGTGCCTCCCAACTTCTGGGAATCTTTACTGATTCGACGAATGTACAGGCAAGATCATATAAAGCCTCGCATCAACTCCCACTTGGCCTTCAATGGTGCAAGATGATCAGGTTAGCCGTCTAGAACTCTTCCATTGTATAGGAAACGACTTGGAAGTTTAAGAATACTGGCGACTTGTTCAGATTACAATTATTCGCATTACACCATCGTCATCATATTCGTATGGACAGTCACTATCAAAGCTTGAATGAGATGCAAGATACAATAGAATACGATATGAAAAAGGGCATTTGTTTAAAAGAACACTGGTCAGTGATACGGTTCCGAAGAGGAGAACGTCTTGCTGCCTTGAAAGCATCAGTAAAAAAATGTGGACCGCTTATCTCTTTTTCCTTTCAAGAAATGAGAGTTTGATCGTAGTGTTGTCTAATAAAACACGCAAAAATTCTCTACGAACGACGGTTGGTTACTGAATGTCAGATCGGACTCTTGTATTTGGCGATAAGAAAGCGTTCTCTCCTGTGGGGAATTAGCTGTGTTATTATATACAAGAATAAGGTCTGTCGCTTATCAAATGCAGACAATATTATGATCGAGCGCTAGGCTCTGGATGTCGGATTTGACGCGTGTATTGCCATTCCGATAGGCGGATTTGTTTTAGACCGAGGACTACATAATGACCAAGGTTGTCTCTGTTGAATGGGAAACACTCGATAACAATGATCCCGCAATGTCGATGCGTGGCATATCTGTATTGATCTCTCTTCTAGTATAATCCACGAGAGAGAAAGTCCGTTTCCTTGCTGTAATATACCGTATATGAAGATCGTCGTCAGTTTTCTTCAGATCCGTGATCGAGGATATCCATACGCCATGCCTCCGTTTAAAATGCCCGTTAAAAAGTACGAAAACGATAAAAACATATCAAAAAGTTGAACAGGGCTGACATTATGGACAACGTATATAACTATCTTCTAGAGATCTAAGGAAAATCGTTCTGTTTCGAAATAGCCATCTGTCAGGTAATCTTAAAAGGCTTTTGCTTTCTATGCAAGCGTATCTGGGAAAAAGCATTTTATTACAATGCCCATGAGTCTCGATTTCCTTGAATTAATAAGCCGGATACTGCTTTCTACTCGTCTCTTTGAAACATTCAATGATATCCTGGCTATTCAATTACGGTATCTTCACATGCAACGTCAACTGATATTAGATGGACATATACTGTTAGAAGAACATGGTCACCCTGACCAAACATTATATGGTACAGACGTGATCGATCATTCATACGTGATAGCTATCACAAACAATATAACTCCACCACATCTCCATACTAACAAATATATTTTAAATTAGATGATCACATATATTATCCAGGATTCGCTACTTTTCCGTTGTTTTTTTCTTTTTTTTCTAAAGGCCACCTTCCGTCATAATGAAATAAATGCCTCAAAGAATACGCTGCACCCAAACGAGCGAGATACACATGTAGTATTTCAGCTAGCCTTGCTCCGTTCATATACCTCTAACCAATACTAGCACTGATAAATACAAGGGTTGACACTGAATTCAACGAATCGGTCAATGACTTTCATCGATGCCGTAACTTCGTACCTTTAAGCACACGCACGGGCGTTATTACTAACTAGTCTGGAACCGGTACCCTGGGAAAAGGCGTAGAATTCAACTGAATGGAAAACTAGCTTCCAAAGGGATGAGGATTTGAATAATAGTATTAACTCTCCGATTTGATACCGATATCCATAGAAATACGAGAGGCATTTACCGAAACACTGATTGGCTGATTGTGTTTTCGGTGTAAGCCACTGAAAAGAACGGATTTCTTTTTGAATTTTGAATTGACCAATCAAAGGTTAAAAACCGGGAGATATCCCTTGATAGTTTCTTTATACATCCATAACGCGTATGGAAACATCGTTGAACTGTTTTCCATATTAACCCTGACAAGAAGAAATCATTAGTATCACTCAGCAGTATCGTAAATGACAAGGAGATTTCTTTTTCTATTTCGTAGTTTTAAAAACAGAGTTTGTGTCTTGTTTGTAACTACGTTCAGTAATATGTATATCAGAATCTCACTTTCATCCCTTTCAGGAAGATGTCAACAACCGTATGGATGACGACTTTTTCAAATGGTGTTTTGAGATTCAAGAGTGATCTCTCATTTCTTAACACTATACGCCCAAACGACTGGCGAGGAACACCGGTTCCGATCGGAACAGGAAGCTATGTTGAGGATTCCAGATTTCTTGTCGCAGAATCCATTTCCACCGCCAAGATTTGTATAAAAGCCAACCATTTCTGAAGCTTTATGGTTCTGTTCCCTGCTGGGAAAGGTGGGAGTATTGTATTCAAAATGTGTGTTTGTGTAATGTCACCGACATGGCCTAGACAATTGAACACGATCTGGAATTGTTTTGTCAGTGCCCGAGTCATGCGAATGGAGGAGGGGAGAGCATGTGAAATAGAACGAACAGCGAGGACAGATGTGTGTTTTTGGAAGGTTCACGGTTGTTTATTTGCCTACGCACTACTTTCATTCCACTTTGCGATTTGAATGTAGTGGCAGGTCAACTGACTTTCAGGACTTCATAATAACGCTTTACAAATGTTGTGATAATGTGAACGCGCGTTGTGATATATCATATCATTCTAGCACGTAAAAATTGGGGATTCGTGAAAAGAATACGGGTCAAAAACGTATTTATTTATTTACACATACACATTTACATATATTTATTTAATTGCTTTTATGAACTTGTTAACAATCGGGCGTTCAGAGTAATGTATTTCGACACAGTACTTTACAACCGGAAGTCCGTATTTCCTGGACAACGGTGGAATTTGCTACGAATATTCTAAGCCCATCAGACCGCAAGGACCTCAAACCCCATGAGTCAGGCTTGAGTTGAGAATACTTTGTAAAATCGAGGTTTCATCCTAATATATCTGACATTTTCGTCTATCTGTACACTGTCCTCGTGATATTAAAGGCCATTGCATTTAATAAAGAAAAATTAATATTGTTATTCAGCTTGGAGTTATTTTACTATACAGAATGTCAGTGTCTTAAATGGGCGAGTTAAACAACTGCGGTTACTCAGATATTATTCGTCCAACCAGCGATCCATCTATAACCTTAACTATTATCAAAAAATTGTATCGCAGTCAAACTTGTATAATAAGTTATCATTGGAACATCATGAAGATCCAAATATCAAAGTGATCAACAACCCTTTTAGCTTCGGATAACGGATTAGACAAAAAATGCTAAAATTAGCATCACAGATCTATCACGCTATATATACGTATTTTTTCCGCGTGTCATTTATCACCAATGCTTAGAAAGAATTATACAATTACTGATAGATAACTGACGAAGGCTTTAAAACGCTGTTAGAATACATATCGGCACGTTGCTAGTTAATAAACTAAGAAGATGCTATCCATCATAATCTCGTAATATCGCAAATTACAAAGGGTAGTCAAAGTTAATAGTTATCATGATTGTGCCGCGCAAACCGATGTTTGCAACGACATTACTATTACTAAGATAATCCAATGTCCATGCGCCATATCAAATGATTTTAGACGAAATACGACGTGTGGCGGTTCAACCGCAATCAGGAAAGGCAATACTGTCTTCGTTATTTTACGCATAATGTCAAATAATGTAGGTGGAGATGGAAATTGCTCCCTTGGAATCACAGTAAGTGCTGTTCCCATTCTACAGATCTACTTTCAAATCTCCACAACGTCATACTTGAGAACAAAGATTCGTTACTCGTGTGACCACAAGCTAATCCCTATCTTTCAACTGAAAGTGGTGTATTGTGTGGCGGTGTATTAGTAATATAATGATTGGGTTTCAATATTGCTTTCCTTCTGGCATATTATCTAGCTATATAATTATAACGAATTACTTGGGTGTTATATATGGAGTATTTACACACGAAGAGTAGAATCCATTTTCTTTTGCAGCTATCAGATTACTTATGGCCTAATCCATATAGCCTCGACAGCCACTAAAATAATCTAACTCACTTCTCATAACTCTCTTAATGCATAATGGATTATGCAAATATGCGGATATGTGAAAACCATTCGCCTGTCGTGTAATGTTTTGGGGTTACTTTCTCAATCCCATAGCTATCTGACAGAGTTTTAAGGCCTTTTGACCAAAAACAAACCCCCCAATGGGCGTCAGTGCCCATTTGAACATTAGGTTACCCATTGTGACCCCTGTACTGTCTTGACGAAGTTTCTTGAAATTTTGACCAAAACTGTGGCCGCACGGAGCCAGACAAACAAACAAACAAACAAACATAAACGGGTTACTAATATTACAATAAGATGTTGCCTTGTCGACATCATCGGAAACTTTTGGTCGCTTCTCTGCCTCGCCAGATACTTGCGGGTATATGCATTACAGTAAATTACAGTAAGATGCTGCCTTGTAGACATCATCGGAAACTTTTGATCGCTTCTCTGTCTCGCCAGATACTAGCGGGTATATGCATTACAGTAAATTACAGTAAGATGTTGCCTTGTAGACATCATCGGAAACTTTTGGTCGCTTCTCTGTCTCGCCAGATACTAGCGGGTATATGCATTACAGTAAATTACAGTAAGAGGTTGCCTTGTCGACATCATGGGAAACTTTTGATCGCTTCTCTCTCTCGCCAGATACTAGCGGGTATATGCATTACAGTAAATTACAGTAAGATGTTGCCTTGTCGACATCATCGGAAACTTTTGATCGCTTCTCTATATCGCCAGATACTAGCTGATATGTGCACTACAGTAAATTACAGTAAGATGTTGCCTTGTCGACATCATCGGAAACTTTTGATCGCTTCTCTGTCTCGCCAGATACTAACGTGTCTTGTCTACATTCAATACTCGCTAGGAATTTGGCGCGGGTATTTGAGTAACGTCACTGTTTAAATAAGAAGCGAGCAGACCGGTACTATAAACAATAACCAAACACAATTTTCTAAAAAAGCGACTGTATTCAATAACAAACCGAACCTCCTACTAAAACAGTAACAACGATTGGTAACTGATTCTAGGAGCTCATAAAGACACTAACAAAGAATTAAATTGATCATATGAGTTATCTCCCTTCGTTGAAATTTATCATGAATAGTTTTTGACTACATTCTCGCTGTCAAACAATAATACCGACACTTAACCCTACTAGGCCTTGGGGGGGGGGGCGCAATATGGCCCCCCTATCAAACTTTCTGCGCTATCTCCGGAACGACAAACATGTTTTCGTCATTTTTCTTCATAATTTCTGCTTTTCCGCGATGAAAAGTGGGCAAAAACTATTTCATTTGACATCACATTAATATTTACTAATTTATCATTGAGTTTTTTGTGGAGAAATTGCATAAATAAAAAATTCGAAAAATCTGACCGAGAAAATCGACCCATTTGAAGATGACGTCATTGTGACGTCATTAAAACGGTCATCTTTGATTTTTTTTTATACATTTTCTGGTAGAGCTTGACACAAGGGTATAGTGTGGTAAGTTTCAGCCCCAACGCTAAGGCGGTAAGAGAAATAATTAGGGGGGGGGTCTGGCATTTCGGCCCCCCAGGCCTGGACACGTCCCAAAAAATCCAGGCCAGATAGGGTTAAATTAAAAGCTATTACACGATTCTAGATATATTAAAAATCACGTATATGGTGATTAAACACTACTGAAAATTACTTTATCATGTTATTTAACCAATTTTGAGAGAAGACCAAGTAATAAAAAAACCTGTAATGTTATATACATATATGTATTTGTAGTCTAGGTATTTGTAGAAAACTAAGCTAGACCGGACAAAAACAAAACACAAAACCCGGAAAAACAGCACCATACATCAACACGGTTAGAGAAATTTTATTGTCTTCCGTAACGAAACGTGAGAAGTGAACATTTTGTCACTCAGTTGTGTTATGTTATTGAATTTCGTACTTCACTGGTCTCATTATTCACATCAAACTCCAAAAACGCATCAAAATAAAATGCATTAACACGAGAGAGATCTTCGTAAGAGAGAAATAGTGAACAGTTTTCACAGGCATTATGATGTTTCTCTCATCAATTTCATATCACTGACCAACAGTCAGGTGATATACGACGCTTGGTTGACGCATGGTGATTGACAGTATATTTTAAAGCGCATTTCATGTCTGTTTACCGAAGAGTTTCCAGTGCGTCTCAAACCCAACGAGGTAATAAGCTTAATTGTATTCAAGTAATTTGCCGATGTTTTACATTTCTCGGCACGTGTCTACATCCGACAGCTGTGAATGTCTTGTTAGCATGCCTGTCAATCATGAGACTAATTTGACGCTATTCCGTAAAACACCGTCCAGACTCAATAAGAATAGATCCAAAATTAACTCACAGGGAACAGAAATATCTCCACATGTTGAGCAAACACACATACCGTACCGTGTGAAATCGCCCCACCCAAAACCGAATTAGAGACGTTGTGACCTTCGGGACGTAAATACTCCAGGAATGTGGCCTTGTAGAATCCAAGAACGACGGGGGAGGGAGCACTCCGCGAAATCATCCTTCACTTTCTCCTGTAATTTCTCACACTATTTCAAGTCTGTGTATTAACGTTCACACAGTAACATATATGGGATTTGCTTCCGGTATAGCGTATACTACATACTCGTTTGCCATCGCCTTGGAATCTTCACATATCGCGGTTATGTTATTTATTCAAAAGGTAAAAATATGTCAGTATATAAAGTACAGACAAACTCGCGGTTTCAGCAACTGACACCAGTACGGCACTTTTCAATGAATAATTTCTACATCTTCTGAAGAATAGCTGCTCGAATGGGCTCACGATAATTTCCTTCTACTGTGACTTGATCATCAAAGTCAAATTTGTTCTTCGTTCTGTTTCCGTAAGATAATGTGCAAGGGTTTTTGAAATCATTTAATGCCACAGATGGCGATGAAAGATAATAATGCATATGTAACTCTACCGATGGACATAATATTGTGGGTCGTTTTCAAGACAAGCTCCCAGAGGATCCAGGACCCCCGTCCGGGGACGTCACATTTAAGTGGGAGTAGTAAACGGTGCCATATTGAAGCATGCCATATATATAATAAATATACTTCTGATTATGTATAACCCAGAATATAAGTCTATAATACAATTGCAGTCGACATTGTTTCGCAAGACGGCTGAATAGCACGATCGCTTTATTGGTCCTCGACCTAAGTGTCGATAGTAGCCATGAGCCTATCAATCTACACATCTCATCAAGGATGAATATCAGGATCGGGCTGCAACATTTAGCATTCTGTTAACAGACTAGTATCTACGAAAAAGCAGAAAAAGACCGACTAAATCAAAAAAGTTTTTTTTCGGATCACGATCGCGTTATTCCTCCTTTCGCAATTTCCGCATTTGATTTTAGTCGGTCTTTTTGTACCATTTTTCTTTTACAAGTTTTTACTGATCAGTATAGTGATATTCGACAGTCACAGAAATGTGATTTATTTAAAGAGGTTATTTAACTTCACTACTCGAGAAGAGGGCATGTACAGTTTGTATATTACATCTAGATATCACATTCGTGTAAATTACCTGCATTCTAAAAATAAGAAAATGCCGAAGAAGACTAACTAAAATAAAAAGTGCCAATTTCGGGAGATGATTTAACCTGGATAATTCTAGTTGTCGATATTCAGAAAGGCTGTCCGAGTTAAAATATTAATCCTTTATGCTTGCTAGCCTGTACCATACAAATTCAACCCAAAGAAATGTATTACAAACTGATTCAACAAACTAAACTAATTTAATAATTTTAATCCTAGTCATTTTTCCCATTGAGTATCATGCACAGACCTCATGTAGTAGGCTTTGGTTAAGGAATGATTAGGGGCACACCGTCGCCGAATACGTCCACTTACTCCCAAACAGCAGTTGCTCTGGAAGATTTATTTGACAACCACAAAACGTTTCTGAAGGAAAGAGGTATTTGTCTTCCAACCACTCATTACGATATACGAAAGTGTACTGGACTCCCAAAATGCACAAATCACCATACAAAGCTAGATTCATAACTGATTCTAGGAACTGCACAACCGAGCTTCTTTCAACCCTGTTGACAAGGGTTTTTCAGGAGGTAAAAGCATTTTGGGAAAGGTATTGCGCCACTGTTTCTAAGAACTCTGGCATTGAATTCATGTGGATATTGAAAATCCCAAAATGTCTTACAGAAGAACTTGATGCAGAAGGTCACATACCGTATAGACATGTATCCACATAGAATTTTGCGACTCTCTATATTACAATCCCTCATCAGGTCCTTATTGTCCGTCTTAGTTCACTAAAAGCATGAGTAGTATCGGCGTTCAGGAAAACTGATCGCCGATATATTAATCTCAGAGGCCATAAAGCATTCTTTAGCTCTACTACATTCAAGGGATATCATTCATGGGATGTTTCTTTGTTTACATAGTTTCTGGAATTTCTCATTAATAATATTTAGGTGAAATTTGGCAATATAGCATATCAACAGCATATGCACTACAAAAAGTGGTTACATGTTTAACGTTTCATTTTGAGATGGGTAACATGTCAGATGCTTCATAATGCTACATGTTTCACTCTGTTTTTCCATGAAAACATGTCTCATAGACGTAAGAATACAGCTATTTGAGGGTTGTGACATGTTTCACTCGCGTTGCCGTTTCACTATAATGACCCGAATAGCTGTTTGAAACATCAAAGCCGAAACACGTACAACCGAGTCGCAAAGGCGACATGTCTCAAGGAACACAGTATAAAAGACGGATAATGCTGTCTGATGCATAAAAGCACTGGCTTCCAAAAATTTATTTCTGGTCTTTAGCAATCGTGAATATATCTGTCGGTATTGAGAATAAACAGACCGACCAATTTAACTGAATTATTTGCATCATAATATAACTCTTCCAGGCCTAGGGTATTTGAAGCCTGCCAAGGCCTGGGAAGAGACGCCTCCTCCCCACTAAATATTTTTTTACTCCTTGTGTCTAAAAGCCCCCACAATATATCTTGGGGTCCGCTCTGCTAGAAAGTGCAAAAATAAAAAAAAATTATCCTTGAACACTTCACAGTTACGTCATATTCTAAATATGAATTTTTGGTCGATTTTTCGGTCAGATTTTCCATTTTGTTTATTTGTGCTACGTTCTCCGAAGTAAACTACATAGTACATTAGGGAAGAATTATCTGATGTCAAATAAAATAGTTCATGCACTTTTTTATCAAAAAGAAAAAAATCTTGAAGAAAACAGATAAAACACCACTTTTCTGGTACCCACATGACCCCCACTTTAAATTTACCAATGATCCTTTTCTAGGAGGGGTACGCAAATAGGGACAAACTGATCCAAATATAATACCGGTACCCTGTAAAATCACGCAGTGTCAGCTCCTAATAATTTGTTGTTTCGGAGATATAGCGTAGAAAGTTTGATGCCCCTTCATATTTGGGAGGGTTAAGAGTGATCTCGTTAAACATTCATACCAACAAAATACACAGCAGGGTTGCTATAAAAAGAGTGAATTGATGGGGCACCAGTGAGAGTTCGCGTTGGAAGAAACAACAACTGTGTTGTCTCTGTGTGGCCAAATCTACATCCAGTATTTTAAATGTGTGTAGCGCATCAGGAGATTTTCTGGACAAATACGATTGCTGTATATACCAATACGATTACAGCCTTGCGCAGGATTCGGTCATTGTGTGACACAAATGACACCAAACCAGGCATCTTCACATTTCAAGTTAAATACTGTTCCGTCATTTACCTTGACCTAATGAATAGAGTAAACTGTTCAAACTGGGGAACGGACGTGATGTCAAATAGCCAATCAAGATAGGAGCTTGCCAACACAGTGCAGCGAGGATTTTCTTTGATGTCAGCCTGTGTGATTTCCAAATATGGCAAGTGGTGGTTGTATTGATGTTAATTTCTTTCGAATAGCCAATCAAATTTGAATTTTAAAGAGGTCATACATTGCACTCCTCTTAATATGGATCACAGAATATTTATAGAGCTATGACATCACCAAACTCGTATTCTGATCAGATATTGTGTTATGTTCAGCCAAGGCAACACGTGTAGTATTCGACTTGGATATGCGAAGATGAAACCAGGAGGAGAGAAGGGATATTATTTTTTATCTTTATGAAAATATTGAATATTGTTGGTGTGTGAAACAATGTTCCTCCTTCCTCCCTGACTGTGACCACTGTTGCAAGAACTCGAGACGAGTCCAGGACTCCGTGATTATAATAATCATCTGCGATCCGTATTCCATTCCCCGAAACGGAATGGAATTTCAACGACTGTATTTACCGCGAGCAGATAATAAGAAGTCATTTTCAAGTTACAGACATTCATGTATCTAAATCAGCAAGTATGGTCTATATCTGTATGTAATATAGTATCCCTGTTGAGAACTGCTTCCTGTGTGCTGGATTAGGCTGCGTCATGTCAACAGACCGATGTGGCAACTTAAGTAAATTATCATTTTGGTTAATATCTGAATGTAAATGTACCATTTGGTGTGAATCAATGATCTAGTTCACCAAAACTTGAGCACATTATTGTCATGAACAATCTGCACGCTATGATAAATGGGTTCACATCAGGAATTATGATGTACCGAACATGTATCTGTCTGGAATTATCATATTCATTGTTAACCTGAGGAACAAGCTCAAACTGTCTGTTATATATGTTCCTGTCTGTAGCCTATGGTTATTGTTGGTTAATACCCGAGTTTGACTTCCATCGAAGATAAGAGAATAAAAACTGATGCATGTTGAATTTAATAAATGTTTCGTGTATTTCTGTTTCTTTCACAGGCGATTTGATGAAACATATAATAGGAGATAGACTATTTTGAAACACTTCCAAGTTTGAGACATGTTCGGACCCGTTTCGGTTGCGACATGTCCCAAAAGTTGGGACAAAGTCATGTTTGGGCTTAAACGTTTTCATTTTGAAACATGTAGTCGGCCGTACCATGTTTCAGATTGAGACATGTACATACAGCACATCTTTCAATGTGCAGGATGTCACATGTTTTAAACGGACACATGTTTAACAACTGCATGTGTAATATTGATACGCCATTAACACATATGAAGATGACACGTGTTTCAATTTGAAACATGAAGCCGTTTCAAAATGAAATATCTACGCACTCACATGTCTCAAAAGTTAAGACAAAATCATGTTTCATTTTGAGACGTTAAACATGTCGCCAATTCTTACAGTGTGGGTATTCCAATGGGTACTAATTGTGCACCCCTATTCGCTGACCCATATCTGTTATGAATACGACTATATGCAGACTGTTTCAAAGCCCGTTCCTTCTCATTCACCACATGTTATATAGACGATCTTCTTGCTGTGGATAATCGCTATATAAATGTCGCATTGAAGGATATATATCCACCTCCACTGGATTTAAAGGGAACTACAGATGATCCTAACGGCACATCTTATTTAGATCTATATCTCTATAAAATGAAGCGGACCTTCTCTTTCGTCGACATTACGACAAAAGGGATGATTACAATTTCTGCATCCTAAACTATCCCTATCTGGACATTATTAAACCAGAGAGACCTGTAGGTTACAAAACGTTATTGCAAAAACTTATAAAACATGTTCTCAAGCGCCTCTACTCAAGGTTTCTAAAAAATGACTGATGTAGATAGATATAGATATATGATGTTGCGTTTCGTAACTTGTGTCTAATTCCGCTTAACCCGGGGCTAGGGACTGTATGAACCCATGTATTTCAAGATCCTGGTGGTGTTCATATAAACAGTCATAATCAAAGCGTGACTGAGATACATCATTCTCTAGATGACGACTTTACAACGAAAATCATATGGATTAAGAATACAGATCAGCGTTACGGAATTTATATTTTTGGAATGTCATAATGTCGTGCTGGAAACATTGAAAACTGTTGGCCGCTTCTCTCTTGCAGGAAACTAGCCTTCTTTTATGTATACTATTCTTTTAATTTGGTGCTAATGCTATTGCATGAATTAGGTATTTGGATTATGGACGCGGAAATTCTTTAATGGACGACGGCTGAATATTGAATGATGGACTACACGCTTGTATTCTGCCAAGTGAATTTGCTTTTAGTTCTCAGTTGTACACTGAACAATTGTAACCAAACTGATATTAAATCAGAACTCGCAGTACACTGCACCTGGTGACCCAAAAACTGTCGTATGTTCGTGATGCTCGAACATTCCGAACGTCCTGGCAACTGAATATCAAACAGTGAATGAAATACCGCACAAGGGCTGGAATTCAGTAGTAAAGAATAGGACAGGGGAAGGCCAGTTCTTTCTTACCACTTGTTCCACTCGTCGATTGGGCTGGGCACTTATACACTATGCAAACATTTAATGTCGGCCAACAACCCCAGTAAACCTTATTCCCCGGTACTGTTTGACTGATTGTTCTATTAAACTCTGTAAACGAGACAGCTAAAGGGCAATTGGAGATTTAAAAGCACCTAATCAGATCAATGTTTCAGCCTGAATAGCGTTTACATTAGATATAAAATACGAGGTCTCTGTAGTGTGTGGCCTGTATGTAAAACAGATCCTGTGTTGTATATCTTGAATCCGCATGCCTTACCCGAGACACTATCGTAGGTATTGCCGTCTCTGAATGAACCGCAAATTCTACGATTGGTGCTCTTGTCGCTCAGACTGAATGTGGAATCGGAACCAACTTGGCTAAAATTGACTGAGTCAGTAGAAAAATATCGAAAAAATAATCTGATATTATGTTTGCAAAATATATTCAGACTATTTACAAAACAAAGAAAATAATTTCGTACAGGAACACGAATGTTACTGAGGTGATGAACGAACACGAATAGGTCTTTAGATTAAGGACGTGGAAATTCTTTAATGTACGATGGTTGAAGGACGGACAAGACGCTTCCAGACGACTAGACGATTTCCTTGCAGTTTTGATTTTCTCTCGTTAACTCTGTAAGCCGAGTAAACATTACGTTTTCAGAAAATAATATTACTCCACACGGTTTAGCAATCCCACATGGCATACACCCTGAAACTTATTATCAGAGTTGTGACAACCAGTTGCCTGTGAAACGATATCAAGTTACTACCACCTTATGCAAGACGTTACATAAGCTTGCAAACGTGCCAGGAATGTAGCCTTTTGAGGTGATATGAATTACATTCGATAATTAAAAGAAATGAAAGTCTTCTGATTAGAGAAATCAGTAAGCAACTTTATTTGGTGATGGTATGGATTCAATTACAGTTCGTCTTTCTAACGAGAAAGTAGTTTTCCTTCTAGTGTTTCATTTGATACCTATATCAATTACTGGTGCAAATTGTGCAAATCGGATTGTGTTTATTGGAGCAATATTTGAAGTGTTCCTATGAACGAGAAAACTATTGTAGCAATAATTTTGTGAATCTTTGTTCCCGCTTCGTTGTTTTCAGTAAGATCTTGATGATTAGAGCATTTAATGTAAAAATGATGAATTGAAGTCCAATTATATATACCATTTTTACTCTATTCTAAGTGAAATTTTGTCGTTGTTGACCCAAATTTTGGCCAAGTGGGTATTGTCATCGTCAGCGTCATCCGCTCGTCCGTCCGTCTGTATACCTCCATACACGATAACTCTTGAAGAACTCTAACCAGGGTTACCAAATTGATAGCGCAGATACAGCTGGCAATGGACCAGATGCCTATTAAAATGACTGACCTTGACATTCTATAGGCCAAATTACACATTAAAATAGATTTGGTGCATTTTCCATGATAGAACTTATGTGCTAAACATATGATAAAAGCAGACGTTGTTAGCACAATACCTCCTGGAGCATTATAATCAACTTGCCATAGTCATAACACACATAAAGCCTATCAAACGTGTGATGAGATCGTGTGCATGTGCATTCCATAGGACTTCCCAGTCCAAAGCATGTAATATGAGAATAGTTAATTGATAATTTATATTGACTATGTCACTATCGATCAGCATTATATTAATGCTTATTGCTTATTAAATATTTTCTATCACTACAAATGTTTTAGTGATCCAGCAAACATCATACATGAGATACGTTCAAGTTCTACATGTATATAACAGTAGGGAAATAGTCCAGTGGATATTCTAAGTTTCGAAGAACTAGTGTTGACATTGATTACAGCAATATTTGAAGTGTTCCCCTGCTCCGAAAACTATTGTAGGAATGGTTTCGCGAATCGTTGTCTCTGCTTCTTTGTTTCCAGAAAGATTTTATAATATTGTTGAAGATTAGAGCATTTGGTGTAAATATGGCAAATTAAATTTCAACTATGTATAACATTTTTACTATCTGTTGAGCGAATTGTTGTCATTATTTCGTTTTTACGTCGTCATCAGCGTCTGCTCGGCTGTCCATAATAACAGTATAAATGATAACTCTTGAAGAGTTATAGCCAGGTTTTCCAAATTCATACCACACATACAGCTGGCAATGGATCCGAAGACTTTAAAAATGACCGATCTTGGTCTATTTTTCTAGGTCAAATTACACATTAAAATAGCAGTAGTTTCGTTATTTTGAGATTACACTTTCTAATAGACAATGAATATCTTCACCTTAAAATTCATTTGATTCTTTTGTCATATATCGTTAAGGATAAAACGTTGACTGTAGATTTTTCGCTGTTAGCACATCTCTTGAAGGATTAGGGTTTGCATATGCTCATGTACAAGAATTGCTTAATTATGACTGATCTTGACCTTTTTTCCAATGTCAAGTTATGTGGTAATGCCTTTTATCGATACACGTATATCAATAACTGGACTATGATCTAACTTTTTTAATTTGAACAACACGAGGAGTTTTGGTTCATAAGTTTTCACTTTGCTACACTCATATATTGTGCCAGTCGAACATAAAGTAGGGATTTACAGTACTCAGCTCGTGGTGCGTGGACTGTGTTGTTTTTTCGTGATACTAACACATTCCAAATAACATGGCAACCAGATATAAAATGGTATATGAAACACGGAACAGAAGCTGGAATTCATGACAGCTAAAGGGCAATAGATTTTCATTAGCATACGCGCTCTTTTACACAATGGAAAGATCCAACATCGGTCACCAATCTCCCGAAGATCCTTTTCACGATAACTCGTTGGCTGGTTGTTCTATTGAACATCGTCAAGTAGACAGCTGTGAGCAAGTGGAGATTTATCTGTTCTAATGGCTCGCTTAACAGAAATTATTGTTTGTATAGATGGGCTCAACCTGAGGCACCGTCGTATCCAATTACATTATTGAAGTCTCCCTATAGAACACAAATACATGACAAACGTGTCTACAAACTGTTAACTTTGTGAAATCTCATACTGCATGTCGATTTGAAACAACATGTTGCAATATTAACCCGAGGAAATTTGATGTGCGTCGTTGGAGAAAATCTCCCACGATTCACAAATTGCATTCAGATTAACCAAGAAAAAAAATGCATTCAACAACACCCCGTCCTTATTCTTTCAGCAGTTATATTTGCTAATATAATCTAAATAATCGGTTCTCCGGATCCTCTCCTCCCTCTAAAAAAATAAACCAAAATGACAAAACCAAAGTATAAACAAAAATCACAGCTTACGTCATTTCGACAGAAACGTCAGTCACATCTTGTGGACATCTTTCTCTTGTTAAAATTCCTTCCCAGGGCACCTTGATTTGTACTATGATTGTCTTTTTGAATTTTATGCTAATGCTGTTATATGGAATATGGAATGGGTATTTGGATTATGGACCCGGATATTCTTTAATGGACGACGGCTGAATTATGAATGACGGACCAGACGCTTGTAACGCATTATTTTAACAAAATGGGTTTTGTCAGATTATACTGAATTCTACTTACTTACGAAGTTCTGTAGCAATACAAAGTTGGGATATGTAACTGACATTGGTAAAACCACTTACGAAACCTGGTATGGAGGAGCTTGGTTATATCATGCAGTACTGTTTGTGATGGCGACGGAGTTTCTTGGAAGTTCCAGTGCATAAATCGGAGCGATATGCAAGAGGTGGGAATAATTGACGACCTCTGGTGACTAAACAGCAACCATATTACTCTACAGGAAAGTATTCGTGGACACCTAACATTCAGACCGGAGAATACGGTGGTTTCTCGGATGTAGCCTTAGTATCTCAGCCGCGCTTTTATTGCAGCTGTTCATGTTCAAAAGGATATCTTCCAGTTCAAAACGCTTGATTGGTCAATTCAAATTAAACCTGAATTATCATTGGCTTGTGAAGCAAATCAGGGGAACAACCAGCCAATCACAGTGTTCCTGCGAAGGTCCAATGAAATTGTCACTTCTATGATATTAGGATCAATCGCTCTTGAGTGTTTCAACTTCGAATTCGGCTCCTCTGATCACGAACATCATCAGTTACATTTCATGTCATCTCTCCTATTCTTACTCCCGCATGGAAAACGCGTATTCAGTAATGCCAATAAAGATATTTTATTTAAATAAATATAATTTCGTTGATGGTATAGAAAGTATATTTAACGACCGCCAGCAGATTGTCGGATGTGAGTTTCGTGAGTAATTCATTGACGCGGAAACTGAATCGCGCGTACATGTAAGGAAGCGTCTCCAAATATCGTTCGGTTTTTCGCCGAGAAATCTCTGAACTTTTCTCGATATCGCGAATTCCAAAGGTGACAGAGAATGGGGAATTTTTTCACTAAAACCGAATGATTCTTGAAATCGGTTTCTTTGGCTTTATTGATCGGGTTTCATTCGAGAAATTTTTCTCGAAAAAAAAACGATATCGTGAATCAGTCGCGAATCAGTCGAGAATTGTTCTCAGTGGAG
Source organism: Hanleya hanleyi (assembly GCA_036873755.1). Classification (NCBI taxonomy): domain Eukaryota; kingdom Metazoa; phylum Mollusca; class Polyplacophora; order Lepidopleurida; family Hanleyidae; genus Hanleya; species Hanleya hanleyi. The sequence continues at coordinate 12,018 of JAVTVY010011736.1, read as the reverse complement.
AAAAAACAATTAAAACCCGATTGAAAGTAGTACCGCTTTTGACTTCTCCTAACCTGGTACGCTGTCTAGCATATCACATTGCTGCATGCACCCGTAGACTAGGAACCAGGTTACTGGTTCTACGCAAAACTAACTATCCCATGTATGTGCTCGACCCCACTGATAGATCCATGATACATACATTCACAGAAGTATATTCCCAATGTATAGTCCGTTATTATAGATAGAACATGTACGAAAACAAAATATAATGCCTACGATATTCCTTGTTAGATTTTAAGGAGGAGGGAGGGGATTTGGCTTAATGTCACACTCAAGTTTGTTTCACTCATATGGTGACAGTCAGGTTGGTTGGTGGAGGAAGCCGGAGTACCCGGAGAGATCCACCGCCCTTCGGTAAGTAACTGACAAACTTTCACACATGGACCAGCTGGTGTTAGATTTTAAATAGTCAAGACCGGAGATCGATCGTTTGGGTGGTCAGATGTTCAACCCGTCTGATGATTGCTGGACTACATGTATTAAATATAATAAAATAAAGCTTATTGTGATAAATGTGATAATTCAATGCAATCTCTTTTAAAATCGGGATTACATGGTATGTTAGCATTACATTGTTAAAGCTACAGATACAGCTCAATTTTACCGGGGCATATTCATTATGAAGCACCTTCACACCTAGCGGCGTAACAGCTGTTAATCTGTGAATTACGTAATTGTATTCATGCGCCTCTCTATGGTTTCGCGATATTCTCTCGAAGTTTTCTCGATCAAAATTTCTCGACATTCTCTCGAAGTAAAACCATTTACATGTATTCTCGATGAACCAAAAAAGACGAATGAAAAACGATATCGTGAAAATCAATCGAGAATTTTGAAAACGATTTCGTCTTTTTCATATTTTTCTCTCGACATTCTCTCGAAGAATTCACGATAGGCTCGGGATTTCCTCGAGAAAACCAACAAAAATTCTCGATTGAAGAGAAAACGATTAATGGAGACGATTCCTGATGTCCTGCAGGTATTGTATAATACCCGCAATAAATAATTGCTCCTGTTACGCCGCTAGGTGTGAGGGTGCTTCATAATGAATATGCCCCGGTAGAAATTGAGCTGTATCTGTTTTCTAAATGTCGGATCTGACGCTTTTTGAGATAATACTTTTGTTTTCTTCAACGGGAGCATTACGAACTGATAAACGAGAGTATTACGAACTGATAACGTTTTCTGCCTCACGTAACTTGATAGGTTAAGAACTACATAGTTATTGGTGAATATAAATAAACCGTGTTGTCAAAGGGAGACAGAAGGTGCATCCTTACGATCGTTAGATATACTTGCAGAAATTAATGTTGAAGCAGAACCTTTATACGTGGGAAAATACGTGATGCAAATATACAAGCTTCCATACTAATCTAAAACATCAGAGAATAAAGATATATGTACAAATAGTAGTCACAAACAACTGTAGTTCGCCAGAAAAAAAAACAAACATTACTGAACCCTTTCGCTGTTAAACGGCTTTTCAAATAAGTATTTAATATTTCTGTTTGTGCATACATATATACACCTGGAAAAAAGTTAGGCACCCCCATGAACATTTACAAAGGTATATGTATTGGTCTATATCAGAGGTGTGCACGCACAGTAAGTTTGTAAAACTGCATGCTATCATGTACGGTCATGTTCTGGCTACAAGAAAACACAATAATAACAGTTTTCTTTATCATTTTAATGATAGCACTGGCGTACCAAAAAAATAACTGTTTCAGCTCAAAATGATACCTGTTACAAGTATGGAGCTGGAGAGTCAACCAGGCAACATGGTTTGGATATGAATAGATAAAAAAAGTCACTTGTAACAAGGGGAAGTGTTCCAATTCAATATCTGGTGTATCCTCCACGTGCTTGGATAACTGCCTCTACCCGGCGTCGCATCCCCCCAGTCAATCGTCGTATCCGTTGCATAGGAAACTGTCGCCATTCCTGGTGCAAAGCTGCTTCCAACTCACGCGGATTTTGTACTGGAGGCTCATGTGCTTGTATTCGACGTCCAAGAATGTCCCAAATGTGCTCCAGAGGATTCAGATCAGGACTCACGGCGGGCCAAGGAAGATGAGTCACTGCATTATTCTGAATGAATGCAGTCACTGCACGAGAATGGTGCGGTCTAGCGTTGTCATCCATAAGCACAGGTCTGGTAGCAAGAGGATGGTTATCAAAATGGGGGACAACAACTGGGGCAAGGATATCCCGGATGTACGGATCGCCATTCAGATTCCCACGTATTGTTACCATGTCAAGCTTACAGTCATGAGAGACACAGCCCCACACCATTACTGAACCCCCACCGAAGGCAACTGTCGGTTTGATGTTTCTTGGTGTACAGGCTGTATTAATTTGGCTGCCTCCAAACTCTCACGCGTCTATCGGTTACATGAAGAAGGAACCGGCTTTCATCCGACCAAAGAATTCTTCGTCAACTCCTCCGATTCCAGCGGTGTCGTGCTATACACCAAGGCAAACGTACTCGTTGGTGATGATCACTCAGGAGAGGACGTTTGATGACCCTTCTGGACCGATACCTGGCACTTCTTAGGCGATTCCTGACTGTTCTCCTGGAGAAACGGCGATTTGGTAACCAGAGGTTCTTCAGAACAGTACTTGTGGCGAATGGATCTCGTCGAATTAGCCTCAGAAGTGCCCTGTCTTGACGTTGTGATGTCACCCGGGGTCGTCCGGAACGTGAACGGTCCTTCACCTCATTGGTTTTCCTGTGTTTCCTCACCAGACGGCTGATAACTGTGTAGTGGATATTGAGTTGACGACCAATTGTTTTAACGGTCATACCAGTTGAATGCATACCAATAATTTGCCATCTCTGTGCATCTGATATCCTTCTTCATGCCATGGTGACAGATAATGATTGAATATTGCAACCCATGCACATTAAATACCGAAATATGGGCGTGCACAAACTGCATTTGGGAAAATTCGTGGGTTCCCTTTTTCACATGCTTCCCATGATATTTGTTCGTGTCACCTTCCATGAAGGACGTTCGCCACCATTTGTTGGATCATCATTATTATCATACCTACCACCAGACACGGGCTAAACCTTAACATTGGTGTGTTATTAGTCATTATATTAGGGGGTGCTTAACCTTTTTGCAGGTGTATATATATACACATATAGTTTATAGATGACACCAGGAGAGATGTTGTTAACTCATCCATGTCCTGTTAGGAAGCATTATGGTCTCCTACCAAAACTCCGAAAGGACAAAAGCTGACACTCCCGGATCTTCATGGAGTTATTTTGAGCCTATTTGAATATTCCTCCAAGAAGAGGCGCCCATTGAAAAGTTGCGGTTTTGTTATTTTTCTTCAAAATAGTATCTTCCGAAGCACAAAATTGCCCAAAATTATTTCAAATCAGATAATTATTTCCTAATTTAATGTGTAGGTTTCGCAATAATAGTATGAATAAAAACAAAATCTGAAATCGTGACAAGAATCAACCAAACATGTATTTTATGAGCATGACGTCATCGTGACGTCATCATATCGGCCATTTTAAATTGAAAACCATTTTCTGGCGGACTTCGACCTAAGGATATATTGTGGGGAGTGTCAATCCCTCAGCTCTCGAAGTATTTTAGGGGACGAAATAGCCCCTCCCCAGACTTCGGTATACCTCAAATCACCCGGGCCAGGTAGAATGAACATACTTATCGAATGGTCTGGAAATGCATGAATCTGGTAATGTCAGATTACCTGTCCAAGTCCAACCTTCGTCTATTAATCATTTCCGCGTTCATAATCGAACCAACTTTAGTCGCACGACAATATTAGGACCACAATTAGCTAGTTTTGTTTGTGAGAGAGAAGAGCATTGAACAGTTTGCCATGATGTCGATCAGCAAAACTCGCCATTCCTCGCGATGACATGAAAAGAATGTATGTCGGGATATTTATCAACTCCATCCTCATTGCTAATATTTTTTTGGAGTCACAGTCCTCAAGATTTACGTCAGTATTCATGGTCGCATCACTAGCAAGTATTCAAACAACAGTCGTCCTTATACTCTTGATAATTTGCAATATATAAAACGTAGTTGTGTCTGTTTGCCATGAAGTTATCAGTGCGATGAAAGTAAGGCTTAATTGTATTCTCGCAATTTTTCGATGTTAATGCATTTTCTAGCGAGTGTCTACATTCACTATCTGCAAATGTCTAGCTAGCGTACCGGCAAACACGAGACTAAATTTTCGCTGACTATTCTCTAAAAATAGATCGATAATTAGTTCCCAGAGCACAGAAATAGCCGGCAAGATCAACGGGTATAGAAAAGCACATACCATGAAGGGTAAATCGTACCACTTACAACGAAATTAGAAAATGGTGTGACAGCCTATTACCTTCGGAACGATAAAAAGTTACCACCACAAACTGCGAGACGTTATCTGGTTCTAGTCCCTAGGAATGTCGCCTTGTGAAATTTGGGAACGGTGGGGGAGGGATCAAGTGCAAACTGTCTGTCGTGTTTAGCAAGAATTTAGTCGTAAGATAAATCAACATATCTAACTCGGAGTTACAGATGATGATTTGACTAGCGAACGGCAATCATTGGCTTTGTGGTATAATATAAATAATGAAGATAATAAATTCATATCTCACTAGACATTCCAATTCATAATCGTAGAATACCACCTCAAATATGTAAGTGCGGTTTTCATAGGATTGTTCCGGCCATGAATAACCTAAACAATTACACAAATGTAATTAGCGATCGTAATTAATAATTTGATATAGTTTCGTTTGTAATTAATGACCGGAGAGTGGATCCAAATGGAAGGACAAATTTCCAAATATTCAGTAACTCGAGGTTATTTAACCGAAAATCTAGGCTTTCTAACAAAGAACTTACATGTATGTTATAGCAAAAAGAGCCATTGTTAACGGTCGAAAAGCTCGGTTATCTATCAGATAACCCCGAGTTTCTTAGCACATAGTTTCTCTTTCTTGAAACTGAAAGCCACAGTCGTCATACTTGAAGTCATCAAACCCATAACGTAGCTTTTCGAATAAAGAACGGAAGTTAACAGGCGGAAACCTAGGTTATCTATGGATAACTTAACTTTTCGAATTTACGGTTGTCAAAAACTGAAATTATACTCCTAATTAGCCTCCAGTTTCGATATGCAGGTGCTCTGGCTCTCCAATTTTATGTCAGTGGTCTCCTTATTGACACACGCGCTCGTATGTATTCTGGCTGGCTATTATTAGGAGAGAAAATCGAGGGTGAGGGTGGAGTTTCATTTTGTGATATACAAGCGTCTATTTCGTCATTCAATGTTCAGTCGTTTTCCATTAAAGAATTTCCGCGTCCATAATCCAAAGATATGACAGTATTAGCATCAAGTTGAAAGAAAATCATAGTATACATAGGCTAGTTTCCTGCAAGTGAGAATCGGTCAACATTTTTCAGTTGTTCCGGCAAGACATTCCGTGATGTTCCAAAGTCAACCTTAATGTCTTAGCTTTCAATTATACATACATGAGGAAAAATGAGGATAAGTAATACATAGCGCAGAAAGTTTGGTAGGGGGACCAGTTTGGCCCCACAGGCCTGGCAGGTGACTGACATACATTATACTGCAATCATTGAAAACTGTTGAACTCTCTGTCAAGAAACAAACGTGTTTCTTTCAATTTTCATTCCATGTCTGTGTGGAATTCGCGCTAAATGTATACTGTAAAAGGTCTTTCGATTTGACGCGGATAATTCTTTCGTGGACGACAGCTGTTCATCGGTGCTTATTCTTGCATTCCACGAATATATCATCTTGCTTCTTACTTTGAGCGGACGCTTTCGTCGGGGGGGGGGGATGGGGAGCGGAAAGTATCCCTTATATGTTTTCGATATCCCAAGGCTAGAGTGCTGAAACTTACCACACTATATCTTTGGGTCAAAATCTATTAGAATATGTGAAAGAATCCAAAATGTTCGTCATAATGACGTCACAGTGAGGTCATTGTGAGGTCATCAAAAAGGCATTTTTATTTATATATTTTTTCGCAAAAAATGCATGATAAAGTAGTAAATAACAATCTGATATGAAATAAAGTAGGTTTTATATGAAAATATCACCTTTCCGGTATCTCACATGGTCGCCAATATGAATTTACCCATGATTTTCGGGGGGGGGGGGATGGAAATAGGTTCAATTCTGGAGATAGGAGCAAAACCCCAACAGGGGGGCGGAAAGTTCCTCCTCAGGCGAGGTAGGGTTAAGCGTAATACAATCAGAATATCGGCCTGTGATGTCATATGTTTTCTTGTCCGAGCAATGGTCACACTGCGTGATATCGGTTTTTTTGCAGCTCTGGTAGAACTTTGGTTCACCAGTATGTTGTCTCGAGGAAGAGCTCCCAAAGGCTACTCTAATTCGAGTAGCCATTTTGTTAACCTAGAAGGCCTGATGACATCCTGCTCTCACTTGACAGTGTCCATGCCACATACATGTATTTCACGCCGTAAAGTGTCGTAATTGTAGCCCGAACACGATATTGAGTAACCATGCGTCGTCTTTATTCCAAAATCAAGAGACGATATCCACATCATATTCACTAACATCAAATTTCAGTTCTCAGAGCCGTTGTCTCTATCAATAAATCTCGTATCTTCCATTCCGCTGCGTTGTGCTAAATTCAGATGGCCCTATCTGAAGAATACTGTCTTTGTTTTCATTTAGCAGACGCCCCCCCCCCCTCCAATACCATTTCAGCCGTGAACCAATTAACAAACCAGTGTATCCTGACGAATAGATCGATATAATAGCTCGCGAAGTTGGAAGACAGTATGTTGACTCATGTCATTGACATGAGTCCTGGGGCAAGTAGGTTCCACTTTGCTTGTCGGCGTTTGGAATTTAATAAGCATAAGTTTGATCGATTGTTTATAAACATTCATCCAAACATGGGAAGCTATTGTGTTTCTTGTCTGTTAGACGTCTCCATCCAACATAGTACATTCAACCTTTGTCATACGTAATAAATGTGTGTGTAGCGTGCTAACATCCGTGCTTTACTGCTGGCTAAATTACAAGCGTCTAGTCCGTCATTCATAATTCAGCCGTCGTCCATTAGAGAATATCCGCGTCCATAATCCAAAGACCTATTCCACATTCCATATAACAGTATTAGCACCAAATTCAAAAAGACAATCATAGTATACATAAACATAGGCTTGTTTCCTGCAAGCGAGAAGCGGTCAACAGTTTTCAATGATGCCGGCAAGACATCATGATGTTCCAAAAATATCAAATCCGTATCAGTATTCTTAATCCATAATATTCGTTGTAAAGTCGTCATCTAAAGAATGATGTATCTCAGTCACGCTTTGATTGTGACTGTTCATATGAGTACCATGAGGATCTTGAAGTACATGGTTCATACGGCCCCTAGCCCCGGGTTAAGCGGAATTAGACACAAGTTACGAAACGTAGCGCCATAGATCTTGCACGCTACGTTCGTATTTTGCTATCAGCATGCGATATGTATCGCCAAATTTGAGAAACTTTGAGTGGAGGCGCTTGGTGGAATAGCCCTGTTTTATAAGTTTCTGCAACAATGTTTTGTGACGTTGATTAAAATCGTCACATTTAACACAGGATCTAGCAAATGCTACTAAGCGAGATATGTATACGCCATATGCAGGTCCCACTGGAATATTACTGTCCAGAAAGGGATAGTTTACGATGTCGAAATTGTAATCATCTCTTTTGTCATAAAGTCGACGAGAGAGAATGCCCGCTTCATTTTTATAGAGATAGAGATCTAAATATGATGTGCCTGTAGGGCTATCTGTAGTTTCCTTCAAATCCAGTGAAGGTGGATATATATCCTTCACTGCGTCATTTATATAGCGATTATCCACAGCGAGAAGATCGTCTATATAGCGTTTGGTGAATGAGAAGGAACGGGCTTTGAATGGATCGGTTTTTGAAAGCGCATATAGTCATATTCTTAAGAGAACAGATACAGGTCAGCCAACAGGGGTGCACAATTAGTACCCATTGGAATACCTATATGCTGCAGATATATTGTGTTGCCAAATTTCACATAGATATTTTTAATGAGAAATTCATGCAACTCTATAAACAAAAAAACATCCCATGAATGATATCTCTTGTATGTAGTCGAGCTAAAGAATGCTTTATGGCTTCCGACATTAATATATATACGATCAGTTTTCTTGAACACAGATACTATTAATGAACTTAGACGGTCAATAAGGTCCTGATGAGGGATTGTAGTATAGAGAGTCGAGAAATCCCATGTGGATACATGTCTGTACGGTATGTGACCTTTAGCATCAAGTTCTTCCGTAAGACATTTTGAGTTTTCAATATCCACATACATTCAACGCCAGAGTTCTTAGAAATAGTGGCGCAATACCTTTCCCAAAATGCTTTTACCTCCTGAAGGGCCCTCGTCAATAGGGTTGAAAGAAGCTTGGTGGTGCAGCTTCTAGAACCAGCTATGAATCTAGCTTTGTATGGTGATTTATGCATTTTGGGAGTCCAGTATATTTTTGGTATGTCGTTATGATTGGTTGGAAGACAAATACCTCTTTCCCTGAGAAACTTTTGTGATTGTTAAATAAATCTTCCAGAGTAAATGCAGTTTGGGAGTAAGTAGACGTATTTGATGAAGATATGTCTACACTCAATTCTTTAACCAGCACCTGGTAATAGTAATATTTACATATGAATATTATATTATTCGGAGCTTTGTCTGCTGGGACTATGACGAATTTACTCTGCAGATTTGCTAGAACTTCTTGCGAATTGAGGTTTCTCAGTACTTGTTTTGCTTGGGGAAGAGTACTTCTGTCAATATGGCGGATTGTTTCAACGACCTTGCTCTTGGTGAGGTCCAGCCAATCAGCGAGTACTGTAGGTTCAACTTTTTCTCGCTTAGACCAATCAATAACGTACTGTTCCAATGCAGACAGGACTATCTTCTGGTCGGCCTTCAGATTTATTCTTCTTGGCTCTCTATATTTAGGTCCTTTCATCAGGAGTAATTTCAGATCCTTATCACTCACCACATCAAGGTCACCAGTCACAATATGTTTGCATGGTGTATAGATAAAGTTCGACAATTCACAATCACAACTATAGCCTCCTGACGTGTATAAGTTCCAGTCAAACTCCTTGACAGCATTGGAGTAATTGAATATTTTGGTGGCTATAGATTTAGTATACTTATATGAAATGCAAGGAGGTTCTGTGAACTTAAAATAGTTTGGTACAGCGTTGCGTACCTCTGGATCATTCAGGATTCGAGGTAAATTAATGATGTCCAATCCTTTATCTAAGTAGTTGAATTTCAAGAAAAGCCGATCTTGAGATGTTTCGATTATGTTCACTGGACGATACAACCGAAAATACGCTATATCTTGACATACTTTACTGATTTTTGGTGGTATTATATTTCCTGAAGACGTAGATTGTTGTATATCTCTGGCTATTTGATTTAAAGCTCTCAGAGGTAACGCATACAGAACTGTACGTAAGCTATGTATACAATTGGGTGTGTTAGTTAAACCCACTAAGTAATTTAAAGTGATATGATCGTGAATTATCGAGCTATTAAACTTTCGCCAACCATGGCTGCGTTATCTCCGTTGATGGGGTTTAAATAGTTGGGTAATGTTGGATATATTTGAACGGCGGTTTGTAGTATTGCCGAACCCACTGACATTATCATTTAAACCAAACGGAAACACTAACCCAAGTTCTAGCATCCAGAATAATTCCCGCTCTCGGATTTTCTCTCAAATCCAAAGGGGGAATCCTTAGTAGATGGATAGACGACGTCTATGATCTGAATACTAAAGTTTTCCCAGCCATGGTCGGGTCCAGGAAAATGTTTACCTATAAGCAATTGCTTTTTCTTAACGGATTTTCTGTGACCGTTCACCCTAAGATGGAGTCTTTGGGTGGTCTTGCCAACATACTGTTGACCACACTTCTTACAGGAAACTAAATAAATACAGTTTGTAGTAGAACAACTAAGATCAACATACGACAGAATATGAGTTACCAGTTAACGCGGAACTAAATGAAGCTGAAGTATTAAAGAGTGGACACGTAAGACATCCACGATGTCCACACTTAGGAATTTTGAAATTGTTACATGTAGAATTCGGTGCTAAACAATCATCAAGCGCAATATTACAAGGTTTGATGTCGTGGCCTTGCTTTGCTGTCAGAAATATATCTGTCATTTGGATTGGAAAAGGTCTTAGTGCATTTCGAACTATTAGAGACTCGGCCGAGAAACCTGCACTAAGGTTCCTCGGGTCTGTCTTACTATATTTTCTTTCTATTGTATCCATTATGAGTGTTGGGTGTGCAGGGGCCCGGCCTGGGGGACAACTTTTCCACCAGCAGAATCCAGGCATACACAGGTTAAAATTACAAGCGTCTAGTCCGTCATTCATAATCCAGCCGTCGTCCATTAGAGAATATCCGCGTCCATAATCCAAAGACCTATTCCACATTCCATATAACAGTATTAGCAGTATTAGCACCAAATTCAAATTTGATATATCTGACATATCAGTGGTTCCTTCAATTCCAATGAAGGGAGTACACCGATAACGTATATGCCTATGGCTATATTACACATCATGCACAACAGGTGGTTGACACACGCACCGTGCTAGATATGGTTGGTTTGAGGCGAGCATCTTCCAATTCTGGACGGAGGTAATGTAATTCACCAACGCCAGAAGGCGTTGGCGAATTGAACATCTAACGAAGACAAAATCATTTGATGGAATAGTCTATATTGTTTGCATCTCGCGTTAACCATCTTTTGTCGGCGTCGACGCAGGAGAACAGACGTCACAGAATACTGAATGTCGACGTCTATACGTACAAATATAACGTCATCGAGTCTGGAGTCTCTTCTGGAGTCTGACCTAATAATCAGGATTCCAACAGTTGATCCCCAGAAGGTATTACTACCGTTTATGTCAAGTCTAGTTTATCACTTTCGCGCTAAACACATAAAATCGTCAATTACATGTTATGGCAAAAAAATACGGAACTAACATTTTATCACGGCATTTCATTGCGGAAATTCACATCGAATATCAAGTATATAATTACATATTGATTACAAATCATCTATCGAGAGGTGCCCTTTCATTATCTTGTTATCAAACTGAAATCTGTTATAGCTTTAACAGCTAAGATTCGCCATCCAGAAATATAGCATGGGATTCGCAATTCAGTAATATATCTAATGAGTTCAATACAAATGTTTTACTTGTTGGTGCCATGGTCATGTATTGGATATGAAAATCTCATTAGAAAACTGGAAGGACGGGCAATATGAATGTTTTATGATCTCAGTAAACATCAATCGTTTCACTCTCACAATATCCTTCATAATATTCTATACGTCACATACACACAGGATCATTATAATTTGATATCCACAGGTACATACTGCAGTTAATTCCCTTCATTTCCTAATGTTTGCCAATACTTGATAAAATTTTATCCCAATTGCCAATACCTTCAGAGCTTGAACGTCAAAGTAATACAAAAGCGTTAGGTCTGCAGTGAGTGAACAGTTGGCTGCAATCTGCTTCTTTTGTGTTCGTGACAACTATCAATATCTGGGCAATATTTTGCTCAACGCATGCATGGTTCTTACTTGGAAAGCCAAAGTCCACATATTTTGCGTCAGTAGTTGATATTGCTTGAGTAAATTGAAGGAACACAAAATTCAGTTTCATGCAAGTGAGAAGCAAGAATCAACACTGTATGGTATACAAGCTCTCTATGGTTTATTACCCTACCAGGCTTGCGGCCCCCGACTTTCTGCGTTATCTCCGGAACGACTTTGTAGTTTATCATATTGGGGGTCATTTTGAGCCTATTTGTATAAACCCCCGAGCAAAGGATCATGGATAAATTGAAAATGGCGGT